>JASAND010022796.1:0-19724 GCA_030248195.1 Trissonchulus latispiculum | reverse complement strand
TATGCTTCGTTCAGTTGTATTGCTGAAAGCAAAATATTTTTAAACTATGGTCCTAGCCTCGGGTTATCACCAAATTAGTGTGTCTCCCAATGATCTTAAAAAACTGCGTTTTGCACGAGGTTTGGGCTATAAGAATATACGCGCATGCCATTTGTGCTCAAAAATGCGACAAGCACATTTAAAAGGACCATGGAGTTACTGCTAGTAGGACTCCAATATAAAAATTGCCTAGTATATATCGATGACATTGTTGTTTATACTCCAGATTTTAAAACACAATTCCAGGCTCTCGAACAAGTGTTTGATAGGCTTCGCTATGGACAATTGAAGTTGAAATTGAAAAAATGCCATTTTGGACAAAAGGAGGCGTCCGTTTTGGGACACGTCATTTCAGCTTCGGGGATACAACCCGATCCAACTAACTAGACAGTGTTCGCAAGTTTGCAAAGCCTATCAAGCCATCAGAAGTAAGAGGTTTTCTAGGTGTCTGGCTTCGTATTACAGAATGTTCATTAAGAACTCTGCATCTATAGCAAGACCACTGCACAAGTTAACAGCGAAGGAGACAACGTTTCATTGGGCAGCCGAGTGTGATTCGGCCTTTTCCAGCCAAAGACAAGCACTCATCACTTCGGCTTTACTGTCATTCACAGATTTTTAATTAGCGTTTTTAGTGTCAACCGATGCCTCGCTATGGGATGGGTGGTGTACTGGCACAAATGGACCGTAATGGACTGGAAACTGTAACTGCGTACGCGTCCCGGTCACTCAATAAGGGTGAAATGAAATACTCGACAATTGAGAGAGAAATGTTGGCTACAGTATGGGCGTTGAAACATTTTCGCCCGTATTTGTACGGCAGACGGTTCGTACTGTACACTGACCATTAGCAAGTACGATGGCTTAATTCTTTAAAAGATACGTCCTCTAGGCTAGGAAGAAAACTGGAGGCTGGAAATTCAAGACTATGACTTCGAAATGACTATGACTGAAGCTATGTTTAGTTTATGTGCTCAGTCCTATAGCACAGAGGTTAGGGATGATGATATAGAACGACTGCCGACAGTGGCCGAGAGAATAAGGTTATAGCACAAGAGCGACCACTTAATACTAACTAATCGCAACTATCTGAAAAGGCAGGAGTTGCCGGGTGAAAAAGGCGAATTCAAAAATTAGTTTCGCAAAGCCCAAACTATTATGTAGAGGATGACATGCTATGGCATGTATGGCATGACCATAATGATAAACGGCGGATTAATGGGTATGTCAGCTTTGACTCCACAGCGAGTGCAGAGGGTTTCCGGAAAGTTGAGAAAAAACGACTCGAAGCTTGCCACCAAATGCCTCGAAAGTTGTAAAGTTGAAAATCAGAATTGTCTGGAAATATTTCAAAACTTTCTAGATAGAGACATGTCTCGAAACATGTATTTATTTTGTATGTTTGCGTGCAAAAATGTTCTAGACAAATTCATGAAATGTCTCAAATGTTTTCAAAATACCTCGAAAGTTGAAAATCTTTCGAGACCAAAAGTCTCAAAAGTTGGAAAATATTTCGAGACAAATCCAGACTTTCCGGAAACCCTCTGCACTCGCTGTGGAGTTAAAGCTGACATACCCATAAGTCGTGGCCTCAACTAGTCGTACCTGAGCCTCTTCGCAATGAGGCTCTAGAAATATATCATGACCAGCTGGGACATTTTGGTATAATTTGGATAAGCTTTTGCTAGATTACGACAGAACTTTTTCTGGCCCTCAATGTACTCGGACATCAGAAAGTGGTGCCGTAGCTGTGTGGATTCTGCTACCCGTAAAGGCCCACGAGTAAGAACGAAGGTTCCAATGAAGTCAATTGAAACGTCTGAGCCTTTTGAAATCTTAAGTGTAGACTGCGTGGGACCGTTGCCAGAAACACAAAGAGGCAATAAACACATTGTAGATTTTTACTTGTATACTTTGTAGCACGATGCACGTCAGAGCGTGCGCTCATCTATATGTAGGAACTAATCTTCAGTTGAAAAAGTAGCTATGAGTTATACAAGTTTATTTACAAAGTGGTCAGAGGCATTTGCAGTTCCCAACATACAAGCGGACACTGAAGTATTTTGTCAATGAAATAGCGTGTCGACACTCGGCTCCGAAGGCGCTTCTTAGTGATAAGGAGCTACCTTTTTCAGACTTGGTGACCGGAATTTTCAAATTGTTAAACGTTAGAAAGCTGAACACCACAGGCTATCATCCACAAACCGACGGAGGTTGCGAGAGGATGAATAGGACCTTAATTACTAGTTTATCAATGTACGCTAGCACTCATCAGAAAGATTGGGATGTGTACACCCCTCTAGTTGTACTAGCAAATAGAACTAGCATTCATGACTCTACGGATGAGATACAATTTTACTTGGTGTATGGTAGAGACCATGTGCTGCCCGCAGAGGCTGATATGCATTTGCCTATAACTGACTACCTGCACACTGTACTTGAGCGGTTGGAAGAAAGTAAACGCCTTTTCCAGCAGAACCTTGCGGACAGCAGGAGCAAGCAGAAAGAATACTATGACCGGGTGCAGCTGCATGTAGTTTTGAAGTAGGCAGTAGGGTGTGGCTGCATGTACCAGCAGTTGCAAAGGGTAAAAGCCCAAAGTTGTCGCATTGATGGCATTGTCCTTTCAGGATAGTGGAGAGGCCAACCCCAGAAACAGCTAGATTGCGACCATGCAAAAGGTATAGTCGCAAACATGATGTCGTGCATGTTAATCGGTTGAAGCCGTGTATTGGTTTGAAGTCTGAGGATATAGCCACAAGTGTATCTCGTGAAAACGTGAAGACAGACTTGATGTACCTGCTAATCCAGAAACATATTTGTTCTCAAGCATCGGATTTAGTGAACGACAAAGAGGTCCGAATATCGCACCTGGGCTACAAATAGGTGATCCTGTGTGGGCAAAACTACGGGGATTTCCCTATTGCCCAGCCAGAATCGCAGACAAGAAAGAGGTTCAAGTGATTAGCAAATATCCCAGCAAATGGGTGCTCGTGCGGTTCTTTGGAAGTCGCGAGTTTGCTTATGTAGAAAAGGACCTGTGTCATGCGAATGATGAGTTCAAGCCTTATCGGGGCGGTCAAAGACTTCCACCTGCAGTGAGGCAAGCGTTGGTCAATCTCCGGGCAGCAACACTAGAAGTTAATCTTATTACTGTAGACATGGCCAAGTATCATCCCGCATATGTTTGGTTTCCCAAGCGAGAGCATTTGGGACCACCGGCCATGACCGAGAATAACCAGCGAAGTGAACGCAGCTGTACAATACGAACTGATGAAGGAATCTTAGTGGCTAGTAAGCCTCCCCCGGCTCACTGTTGGCTGCTACAGGGGTAGGCGAAAAGCGAATATTGACGTTCCGTCACGAAGCATCGGAGAAGGAATTTTATGGTGCTTATCTTTCTGGTGGTCTCTACCGCCACCAGTGTTCGGTAGCAACGGGCTTGAAACTTGGGAGAAAGGCCAGCAAGTTGTTTAGGATTGCTTTCTCCCGAAAGGTGTGCGAATAGTGCTAGCTATGACAGAAACGTGAAAAGTTTTGGGTACTTACACGACTATACGAGAGCTAGTAAACGGATCAGATGATGGAGGCTGCAGTATTTGCACATAATAGGGATGTTTGCCTCCGGAGAATAAAACTGAAGGGATGGGTGTTTGTTACACCAGACAAGATGATATCCGGGTCGGGGAGATAAGCAGCGTGTGCGTGTGTCCTTACGGAAATGACTGTTTGGAGGAACGGCATGAAAGCCCAGGTAATGTCAGCCCTCAACTTCTCACACTGGAAATTCCTCGGTTTCGTGGCAAAGTCAATGACATGTGGATGTTTGGTATTTTATTGTATGTGGTCGCCTTTGGAAGATACACTTTTTATGATCCGACCTCGGCGGGGTTGTTCGGTCGTATACGTAGAGGCCTATACATTACGCCAACGTCACCAGCAACGTCTATATTTTTGAAGTGCACCATAATAGGAGTATTGAGAGCCCGAACCAAGGGACGGCCTACAGCGAGGCAGGTTTTGCAAAGCGAGTGGCTCTCGGAGGTATATATACCGACCTAATCAGCAATATGCTACACACGAGGAGCCCGAGACTCAACAAGTAGTCATGGCAGAAGCTGGTACTGGAAGTCAACTAGTACCAATAAAAAATGAACCAGTGGTGCCGGGTCCTCTGCAGGGCAACCCGGCAATCCCAAGATATACGGTCCATTCTGCTTACAGAGATTGGCGAGTAGACCCGTTCACCGATTTCCGACATTACTTTTACACATACTGTTGGTTTTATGGCTACTGTTTGCAGTGGGTATAGCCAGTCAACAGCCCAGACATCGGGCACAGCAATTTGGCAAGGACATGGATCTCATGGTGCCTGTCTTTTTGGAAAACGATACGTTAAATGAGAAAGTTGTGCTAAATCTCGAATATGGTGTTGTTTTTAGAAAGGTAGGCGTTTTATATGGTTCTAGTGAGCCACTAACTCATTATTTCGTAATACCACTTAATTTAAACGTTACGAGACCCCCGTCTATACCCTCGTGCCAGCAAGTCAGCGAAAGGGCGAAGACCACTAACCATACCTTCATTTTGCTCTAGCCGATAACCTGTGCGGACTCGCCCATCAACTAAACTCTATTTAGAACGTATGATGAAATGAAACAGACAGAGGCGTCAATCTTAACTGATGTGCAAAACCTAGCAAAGGGGCCGGCTGGAGAACGCCACGCTAGGGGTATAATCAGAGGGTTCGTCTGTCTCTTAGGGCCTTTTCGCGCGCGAGTTAAACGAGTTAAAATTAACTAGCTGGAGTTAAACGGCTTAAAAAATTTTTAACTCGATGTTCGCGCGAAAGGGGGTTAAATTTAACTCTTTTAACCTAACCTGCATTCGTGCGTACACGAAAGGGTTAAAGTTAACTGAGTTAATTTTAACTCTGCTGTTATTCGCGCGCGAGTTAAAATTAACTCTTTTAACTCTGCGGCAGTATTCTCCATGTAGTTTTAACCCGCGACTGCACACGTAGGTTAAACGAGCTAAAAATCGAAACTCGTATAGAATTGCAAAGATAATAGAAAATATTGTATTGTGTTCTTAAATTGTTTAATATTTTCTTAAAACAATTATTTTAAAAAAGTATTAGTTGTACAGTTGAAATTAAATACTGAATCAATTTACACTAACAATTCAGTCTAAATTTTCAGCAACCGTCACACTAGTCGGCGCTGTTTGCCACATGCATTAATCTAACATGGTATTTTTTGACACGGTTTAATCAAGTTATATTATTTTGGTGGTATTTCAGTAAGAGGGAAGATAAGCATTAACTATCGCCTGATCATTTAATTCCCTGATTAAAAAACGTCACTGGATTGAATGCACTCAGAAAAAAACTACAGGGTTAAACGAGTTAAAGCTTTTTAACCCGCATTCGCGCACGCAGCGAGTTAAATTTAACTCCTCAGTTTTTAACTCTTTTAACTCCGCCTGCTTTTAACTCAGCAGGAGTTAAAAGAGTTAAATCTGGAGAGTTAAAATTAACCTTTAGTTTGCGAGAATAGGGGTTAAATGAGTTAATTTTAACTCGTTAAACTCTATTCGTTTAACTCGCGCGCGAAAAGGCCCTTAGAATCCATGTTTGGAGGATATAACCCTGGGGATGCAGAGGGTGTGCGACGAGGACTGAGTGTTCTTGAAATGCGCACAGACTCCCTAGATACCGCATTCGTGCAAACTCAGAATAAATTAATTTAGGTGGCAAAGATACTTAAATCTGAGAGGAGGCAGACAAATGGTCAGTTTAGCCAGCTTTCGCATAGGTTAAGCGAAGTCTCGAGAATGCAAGCACGTCTGACCGATATTGCCAATACGATTACCGTGGCCCTGCAGCTATTTGCTCAGTTATTTGGCTTACAAACGCGTCTGACGTTTGACGTTGTTAAGTGGGTGATGACAGTAGTGTCTTGGCACGATGAGCTGGCCGCTGCTCACATGGTAATTAAGGCTGTTTCAGAAATAAGCCATGGGTATCTCCCGGCTGAAGTAGTATCGCCGAGAATTTTGCCCGAGGTTTTGCAGTATCCACAAGATGAATTAAAAACGAAGGCTCGAAAATTAGAGTATGGGGTTGAAGAAGTAGGAACATACTACAAATTTCCTCTGGTGTCGATGGTGTCTTATAGAGAGGGATCCATTGTGCTGAAACTTAGCATTCCAATTACTCAAGATAAACTTGATCTAGATATCTGGCAGGCTACTACTATTCAGGTACAATGGAATGGTCCTATTGCTTAAAAGGATTGGATGGACGGAGATGGAGCTTCTGAAGGATCCATACCTTGTAACTATTAGTGAACGTAGTCGATTCTCAACACTGTCGAGTGACCAACTCGTATTATGTACTGGAGCATGGCGCAGACAATGTTCCGTAAAAATTCCGATGATAAATGAGCACGATTGTTTACGCGCCCGTTTTTTGCCGTGCAGACAGAGAAACTATTGAGAAGTACTGTGGCATTCAGTTGGGTTCCGTCAAAGATGAAAATGCCTTGGTATATCTGGCGGCAGAACAAGGAGTATGGTTTCTAGGCTTAGTGGATAGTTCTTGGATATTGTTTTTGTCCCTTCCCCTCCCGTAGTAGTGCGTACATGCACACATTGTATTATTAAGGACTAACTTTAGGAAATTATACAGTTTCGCCACTGGTTTTCAATTGTAGGCAACAAAGCCTCAATTTGCTAAAGACACAAGTATATTCCAATGCATTGCCGTATGTGTATCCGCAGTTGGCACACCACAGTACACAGTTCCGACGCCCGGGGGACTAAATATTGATGAAGTTATTTTAATGAATCATATAAGGCGGCTTTACCTACGAGTGGTTATGGTTCATCAGGGGTAGAAGATGAACAAGTTCTTGATAGGAATGCATTTATGCATAGAGAGCAGGTCTTCCAACAGTATAGTGCTGCCCAGATACTAGATCGGGCTACGCATATGTGGTGGAATTATTTCCTACTGGTTGGAGAGCTGATTCTGCTAACTGAGATCCTTGAATTGGTTCTGCAGGAGCGCGTTGTGCACCGATGGCTAGATCTCAGAAATTACTGGGAGGTCAAAAATAGGCAGCCGGAAGTAGTAGGCGTTGCGGAAACTCACTCTGGCGATATCGATGTGGCAAATAGTGCGGTTGAAGTAGAAAATTAGGTGCAATTTGAAGCAAGAAATAAACTACAAAAAATTCGTTTAGATTAGCTGTAGTCATTTATACTGTGTTTAGATAGTGAAGGGTATGGCTCCTGTCTTGAAGTCAGCTGTGGCTTGCTGGAGACGGTACCAATGGGACGATTTGGAATGGCGTGAGATCAAAACTCTGCTGACCGTGCTTATGCGGAAGGAAGGAAGGATAAGCCAGGCCAAACGAAACGACACATTTAAGGAGTATTTAAATGTCCGAAAAATTGGACCTGGAAGCAGACTATCTGATCGGAAGAACAGTGGAGAGCCTACAGCCAAAACGGAAAAAGGGGAGAAGGATGTCAACCGGAAAGGTTGAAGTAAAAGTCTTCTAGTGAAGGATCGTCAAAGCGTTCAGTAACCTCCCGAGCAAGCAGTCAAAACCGGTATAGAAGAAATCACAGAAAAATGTGTCGCAGGGTATCCAAGTCACGATTGAAGTCCGCCATTACAGGTCGACTTAAGGGCAGCATCAAGAAGGTGGCATCCCCGAGGGTTCAACAAGAATCCTGCCAGTGCAACAGTAATCGAAAGCATCCCCACCTGCACTTCAATGACATTAAGGAGGGAAGTCAGGGTTTTGCGAAATTACCAGGGGAGCTGCGAGAGAAAGTGCTCGGGGATGCTCGATATTTCCGGCAGTGGCACCAGCAGTTAGTGGGGGAGTCAAGGTCACTGCATCATATCCCTGCAGCCATGCAGCATTTTGTGCAGATGTGCGTAGTTGGCTACCACTCATACGTGGGATCCCCAGTAACTGTCTCCAATATGAGTGATTTTCTAGAACGGCGTTTACGTAGATTGATTACAGTTTGGAGTACTGATTTGAATTCGTCTGAAGTGGGCACATTGAGTGGAACTCTAGTATTGTTTTCTAGTGGAACTGTTAAATTAGTACATTATTATTACGTATTTAAATATATGTACCTATGTTAATCCTCTGTATACGTATACGTGAGTTACATGACTTGAAATAAGCATTATACTTTCAGACAGGCCGGCCGCCGGAGTATGTCTAGCCTATGTAGGGAATATAAAAGGACGCTACTGATGGAACATCAGTATGAACCAGTATCGAGTTTGCATCTCAGCTATGTGGTAAAATGGGGATTGTCGAAGCGTTTTTTGGCGCCGGTCGTAGCATCGTCAGACGAACAGAACTTTAACAACAGCCCTGAAGCTGTTTATGTTCAAAGACCTTATCTCCTTTTTTCGCAGCACCCGTTTCCCCTATATGAGACCTTGAAAATTTCAACCCGGCAGTTGAAGAAGCTGGGGGAGGGAATGTCACACCTTGAACAGTGGGTAAAAGTTTTTAATTGGCGCAGAACCGCTTACTATATAGCTCAACTGGAATATGCTAACTATGTGTATAAACTAGAAGGAGGATAGGAGCAGGCTGTACTAAATAGGCTAAATAGTACTCCGATCCAAGAAGCTGAGCCACCTCCCGTGAAACGGCATTCACCGGAATCTTCGAGGGCAGCTTCCTGTTTCTTTGGTCTGAGCATTCCGGGCCAAAGACGTGCTGCAGATGGAGCAGGCTCGGTTGACTTGTCATCCGGTAGCCCAGTGGAAATTGCCCGAGTGAAGGCGACTAATGAACTGAAATCGTATCGTGATATGACTTCTGAACTGGTATTTAACTTAAGCTATGTATTTGTTTAGAACCTGAATCTGGCTGTAGCGCAAAATATATTTATCTGAATGGTAGTTGTTTTCCATGTCTGATTTCTATGCCAGTTGTATAGGGTACGTATGGTGTTGTGCCAATATTTAATTTGCCTGCTAGCCGGCTCGAGCTAAGGTCCATGTCAAAGCACGGCTATTGCTTTTATGTTCATGTTAATATTAAGTTTACTTTTTGCATTGTGTTCGTTTAAATATGCATTGTATGTATTTGCATATTTTAGGTATCGACTGTTTTCGATACGTCAGATTTCTATTCCCATTCATTCCCGTTACTGTTCTGGCAAAGATATTCCAACCAATTTCCAGGCCTTGGCGTACTGGCTCGCCAGTATCTAGCTATACCTGCGTCTAATGTCGGCAGTGAGTCCACATTTTCCTTTGTGGTGAAGCATTTGACCCCTGAGCGAAACCGCCTCTTGCCGTCTCTGCTAAATCAACTTGTATTTTTAAAACTGTAAGTTCATTTGTCATCCTCCAAGTTCTCTATTTTGTTTTTAAGTTAGTCGGCCAATCGATCAATAAGTGTTCGAATATGTTATGTACGTAGATGAAGGAATGACTGGTTTTACTTGTTAGTATTTGGTTTTTGAAATCAGCCAATCGAGCTTATAGAAATGGGGTTGGCTAGTGGTAGCTTTATTATTTGCTAGCTCAACTGTAGCTCTAACTGTTAGTTCACCACTGGTGCATTGTCATTTGCTGATTTGTTAATTTCGAATTTCAAATTAATTTTGTTACTTGTTTAATTGATTTATATCTTATTGTTACAGGAATTGGAAGTATGTTCGGGCTGCTACTGTGTGTGAGCGCGTGCGGCGGAGTTATGGGAAAAAGCGGCGACGGGCTCGCGAACGACCTGCTGAACGCCAAAGCGAAGACGCTTTTGATGTCGACATTTGTAGTGACGAAGGCGATACCGATGATGCGGATACAGAGTCCTCAGTTGCAGAAACGGAAGGTAATCAGTTTTAGTTTGTCTGACTACTTTAACTTATTTTTACTCGAAAAACCTTTGCATACTACTAGAAATAGGGGAGTTTTCAGCGGGAATTGCAGGGAATTGCACCAAACAAGATTAGGGTAGCTGCTGATTGTAGCTCACGGTAAGGCTGAGAACTGCTTGTTTTCCCCTGAATAATTTTTTCTTCCGCCGCACTTCTTGCAGTTAGTCCGATTTTAATGTTATCTGGTACAGCGTAGGGTTAGTATTTTTAAATACAGTCAACTGTACTCATTATTTTAATTTTAGATGACCAAGACAGCGACATGGAAGAAGCTGTATGTGTTCCATGTTCCCAGTATCATGGCTACGGTCTAGAAGACGAAGGTGAAGAAGATTGATTCAGTTCTTGTCTTGCCGTTTTGTTTGTTGTTTTTGCGTTTTATAAATTTGCTGATTAATAAACAGAACTGTTGAAGTAAAGAATGTTTTGAGACTGTAGATAGGTTGTATAACTGGTTTGGTAGCACTGTAGGAAGTACAGTACATAAACAGGAGAGGAGTTAACAGCTGGCATATAATAGGACCAGCCTTAATGTGGGTTCGTGCTTGTGTGCCCGAAAAGCATATTTAGATACGGGCTCTGTAAACCGCACGTTTGGAGTTCTGGGTTTCCGGGCCTGGTAGCGGGCTCCGGGCTTTGAATGGAGGCCGGGCCTAGTAGCGCGGCCCGGCCCGGTCAATTTCTTATTGGAACAACCCTAGGAGCAGCCGTCATCGCTGAGCACCCACGAAATTTGGTCCTCATCCTGCTTTTCTGGACGAAATGGACACGGTTCACAAGGAATGCACAGTATAAACAGTATACCCTGTTGTTGAGTTAAGCCGTGGGCATAAAAACAGCCCGAACGTGCCCAATAATTTTACGTGGAACAGGAAGCTATGTTCCCGCTGCACTACTGTCAATTAGCCAACTACGTGTGTCGGGGAGTCGTTTGGTAGCTAAAAACAAACGAGCGCTATCTCGTTAAATCAGCATAACCTAATACTAAAAGTATGTATTTTATTCTTCCTATTTGTAATACCTCAGCGTCATGTTGAAAAATTGAATTGAGACTGTATTTCGGACAACTCTTTAACTGCATCTATGGCCATATGGCCATTAATTATATCTATGGCCTGTGGCCATTAATTACATCGAGTGCCGCGCGGCACTTAATTGCATCAGTGGTGTGAGCTATTTATTCTAACTGGGTTTTTGGTAAGTACTAGATGAATGTTTGTATCAAATTTTGTGCAAATCCAACATTTTTGTATTAATGTCCTTTTAATACTGTTTGAACAGTTTATGTGAATATTTCTAATAGGCTTGTTTTTAATGATATTAGTTGTTCATAAAAATACTATTTGCACGAACATGTGATAGCTATTCTGCATATTTGGTTATCTATCATATCATTGAAAACTGATTTCGAAAGATTTGTAGTTGGATCACGGAACCGGTTTAGGCGAAAGTTAAAATCGTCACGTTTATCATATACCTTGGTTGTGGAACAAATTATGGTTTATGCGAATATCTAAGTCTAAAGTCTGACACAAAAATGTGTGTACAAAATCTGTAAGGCCTCCAGTGAACTCAATATACGTCGTAACCCCATAAAACCATATATTTTCGGAATCCTTGCAGCGAGGCGAACATTTTTATAAAATTTAAATTTTTTAAAATTTCAAAAATTTTGAAATATCGGTTTTTCGGGGAATTTTTTCGGACTGTTCAAGCTATTCAGCTCATTCTTTTAGAAAAGTTTTCCCGTCCGAAGACGCATCGATTGACACAAGAACGAAAAAAGTCGGTTGCGAAAAAAACATTTTATTCCAAAATTTCGTTTTTCCATTTCCTTTGATGTTTGCCGCTTTTTGCAATTTTGACTGGTTATTACTCGCGACTCGCTCAACGGAAAAATTTTTCGATTAGATTTTCAGGACCGCCTAGGCGTCCGCTTTTACCTAATATATGTGGTATTTCAAAATTTTTTGAAAAATACCACTTTTTGACCCAAAATTTCGGCAAAGCAGATTTAGCAAAAGTGAGTAAATGCGTCTATCAAAACATTTTGAGTACACCATTATAGCGAATTTCCGCATATTAGACGTATGAAAAACAAGCCAGCTGAATTCCGTTTTTTTCGAGCACTTTCTCAGTAGCCTGGCAAGGTGACCTTTAACTTTAAGTGGAGCTTTAAAGTCCCTTTACATAGGACTTTCTAAATTTAATACTAACCAACTGATTGCTGCAAACCTCGTGCTGCAACAGAGCACGAAAATTTAGCTGGAAATGAAGCTATGTTGGTTATGCGGAAACTCGCTATAATGGTGTACTCAAAATCTTTTGATAGACGCAAAAAATAACATAATCATAAAATACAAGCTGAGCTGAATCCAACGATCTAACGCTTTTGTTGCTACGACTTATATTGCGCCAGCAATGAATTTTTAAACATTATCCCTTATTTCAGCTAGTTTTTGGCTCTCTTTGATGTTGCCGCAGTGATTTGACTGAAGCAGTGTAAACTAGCAAAACCAGCTGAAACTAGCAACCAGCTTTATCGTTGGATTCAGCTCAGTTTTAATTTTATGATTATGTTACTTTTACTCACTTTTTCTAAATCTGCTTTGCCTAAATTTTGTGTCAAAAAGTGGTATTTTTCAAAAAATCGACTTTCAAGTTTTGAAATACCACATATAGGTGAAAGCGGGCGCCTAGGCGGTCCTGAAACTCTAATCGAAAAATTTTTCCATTGAGCGAGTCGCGAGTAATAACCAGTCAAAGTTGCTAAAAGCGGCAAACATCAAAGGAAATGGAAAAACGAAATTTTGGAATAAAATGCTTATTTCTCAAGCGATTTTTTTCTTTCTTGTGTCAATCGATGCATCTTCCGACGGGAAAATTTTTCTGAAATGTTGAGCTGAATAGCTTGAACGGTCCGAAAAAATTCCCCGAAAAACCGATATTTTAAAATTTTTGAAATTTTAAAAAATTTTAAATTTTATACAAATGTTTGTCTCGCTGCAAGGATTCCGAAAATATATGGTTTTATGGGGTTACGACGTATATTGAGTTCACTGGAGGCCTTACAGATTTTGTACACACTTTTTTGTGTCAGACTTTAGTACATTTGCTCTGTCATTTTGTTCTATCATTTTGTTCGTTTACTTTATTTAGCCCTAATTCAGCAGGATAACTGTATTTATATTTTAATTCAAGACCATTTTGAAGATCTACCTCGGTTATATCGTCTATGTATCTGAATGTATTCACTAAATATTCATTTATTGCTAAGTTGTTTTCATTTGTAACGAATTTGTATTCGAAATGGTGTAATGTTATATTGGCTAAGGTGTCCTCCGTTAAACCAGTATATTTTATCATTTCTTATATGCAGTTTGGAATGTAAGGTGTCCTTTGCTAGCTCAGAAACTGCTGTGTTTATTGTCCTGTGTTCTAGATTAGTGTATAGTGTGCTGTGGTCAAAAGTATTTATTGTTTTTGCTGCTTTCTTTTTGTTTAAATATGCTAAAGTATCAAGGATAGGTTTGTTATTGTTAATTATCCAGAAAGGGTTACATTTATATTTAGTTTTATATATTTAGCAGAGTTTTTGTCTTTTGGCTAATACTATGTTGAGTATTTTGTCCAGTATTTTTGATTGATACATTGTGGGTGCATATTTGCTGGCTATTTCTGAATTTGTGAAACTTAAATATTATGTACATGAAAGGCAACTCTTGGTACTGACCTGTGTGATTAAGTTTTTTGTTATATTTGATAATATTTCTTGCTTTGTTTTGTTGTTTTCCACTATGTATGTATTGTTGTTATTTGTATTATCAACCATTAATACTTCTTTTAGCATAGAATATACATAAGTGTTTGCAAATAATTGAAAAGTTTTGAGGTGCCTTATCAGTTAAAGTGAATACAAAAAGTTTACTTAATTGGTTTATTTTGTGTTTGAGTTCGTCTACGTTGAAGTTTGATTGATCATTTGGTATATGAATGGTAGGAACTCTTTTCTTCATAGTTTCACTTACGTAGATTGCCCAGTCTCTCAGTTAGTTATCTGCCATTTGTATTTTTTATGTAGTTTAGTTATATATTTAATTAAACCAGTATCAATGTTTCTTACAGTTTCCTTTGGTCGAATTTGGCTGTTGATCCTGTATTTTGGACCATGATTTAGTAGTTGCCTAATTTGTTGGTCTTCTACTACATCGAAATTTGAAGTGATTACATGATTATGGATACCGTCCTTGTAGGGAGAGCTTAAGCATGTAAATGTAAATGTACATGTAAATCCATTTTAATTAAATTTTTCCAGGAAGTCGTTGCATTTTAAGTTTGCTGCCGTTGCGCGATAATTTAATACGAAGCTAGCAACTGGCTTGTCATATGAAAAGAAGATGCGTGGACTATGTGCTTGCGTCTTGATTTGATATGGCCATAAGTGTTTGCATGTTTCCAAAACTTTTAAATTTTATACTATCTATTTGCTTGTTAAATTCTCTAAACATATTTTCTTTATTTTTTATTTTTATTACATTTGTTTATTTTCATTATTTCTGTTCTGAATTCTGAGATGTCCTTAATGGATTCATACAGTACATGATTTTTGAATTGTTCGTTTTGTATGGATATTCTTTTGACACTGTTCCATGATATTGATGCAATTATCTTGTAAATTTCCTTTGTTGACCTAGTGTGTAAAGACAAGAGTTCATTTGTGATATTTTTATTAATTCGTTTTGTGCGAATCTTTTTACACGAAGTTTCCTTGCGGACTAATAAATTGCGTAATATGAATTTTTTAGGATTCTCTCCATAAAGGAGATCATTTAAACCATATGGATACTTGGTTTTTAACTGTTTGATCCAGCACTTTTCTTTCTCTCTTCTGATATTGGTATCTAATTCTTTTGAATTTGTGCTTTCAATGATTTCTATGATTTGTACTGAAAACTTTTTGCATACTCCCATATTAAAATGAATAGCAAGTCTTTTGCAGCTTGCTCGTAGTGTGTTTTTAAACTATTCCTGTGCTCTGCTATTCTTTTACCTAACTGTGTTCCACTTTCTCCCACGTATTGCATTCCACATTGATCTCAAGTTATTAAATACACTACGTTCAGTGTCGTAAAGGAAATAGTATACAGCAGGTCTGGCTGTTTGACTTGAACGTGACCGCAAATACACAGAAAAGGTTTCCACTGCTATTAGTTGCCCTAAATCCATTTGCAAAACCGCTGTATGGAATATGCAACTCTAGAGTAGAGACATGTAGTGGAACAAATTTTGTTGAGATACATGCAGTGGAAGCTAAACTGACAGGTCTTCCAGTCCGCATGTTCAAGAGATTATTTGGTCCAAATACAGACAAGTACTATTTGGCGGGTGCAGTATGTTTTCAATACTTAGCGATTCTTGTGGCTTAGCTTTCCAAACATAGCCTCTGCAGTCATCGAGTAGTATTACGTAAATTATTATTATTATTCATTTCTTATATAGCAAAAGTTGTTTCTGTTGCGTTGGATTTCTAGAGTGCGCAGTCACTAGAGATATCTTTTTGGTTTTAATAGTTTGCGGTGCTAGCAGTTCAACTCTGTTTTTGTCTGTAAACTGTTTTCTCCGTTTTCTGGCTGCCTTAGGGTTTACCTAAAAAATCACCATCTTTGTGAGAGGATCTTCTTCTTCTTCCTCCTGTTCCTGGACCAATCCTGGAAGTACAATGTGGCTGGGACGGCTAAAGCCGGCCTACATCCCGGAGTGAAGCTAGTACACTTGGGGGACTCTTGGAGAGAATGTCAAGCCTTGGTATGGTTCCGAGATGGCGTCGCCGGGGATTTCTGCGGGAAAGGCAGTGCAGAAGAAGGTGGGCTAGGTCTTCCTCTGCATGCCCACAATCAGGACGTGCAGGTGTCTGGGATATCCCGGATCCCCATGCGGAATTTCTGAGATGCAAGGAGCAGGGTATGCCCCTTGCAGCGTAGCTGGGAGAGAGTAACTCTTTCTTTGCTGTTCAGGTTAGCTTCCAGGACTGGGTCGACTGAGACATTCCTGTCGAAGATATTTTCACTGTCACATTGGGCCCAAAGTCTGCGGCATTCTTCTCTGACAAAGCGCTTGATGGCTGCCTTAGCAGATAGCATATCTATCCCGATGTTGCTTTGGTCCAGAGAGGCGGCTGATATTGCAAGTTGATCTGCAGCTTCGTTTCCTCGTATAGCGTCATGGCTGGGTACCCATCGCATTGTAATGTGGGTACCTGGAGAAGACACCGATTAGAGATAGTCCCAGATTTCCTTCTGCAGGACTGATACAGGTTTCAAGGGCCTCTTTGGATTATTTCAAGGGCCGCAGATAACTGGATATAACAATATGCACGGATTCAAAATATCTGGTACAAACAATGCTGGCTTTACTCCGGAATGTAGGCCGGCTTTAGCCGTCCCAGCCACATTGTACTTCCAGGATTGGCCCAGGAACAGGAAGAAGAAGATCCTCTCACAAAGATGGTGATTTTTTTAGCTAAACCCTAAGGCAGCCAGAAAACGGAGAAAACAGTTTACAGACAAAAACAGAGTTGAACTACCAGCACCGCAAACTATTAAAACCAAAAAGATATCTGTCTAGTGACTGCGCACTCTAGAAATCCAACGCAACAGAAACAACTTTTGCTAAATAAGAAATGAATAATAATAATAATAATAATAATAATAATAATAATCTACGTAATACTACTGGATGACTGCAGAGGCTATGTTTGGAAAGCTAAGCCACAAGAATCGCATCGCTCAGTATTGAAAACATACTGCACCCGCCAAATACAGCCAACTACTCTTTACGAACAATAACCATGGCTATATACCACATAGCGGGGAGGTCACAGCATATAATCAAAAACTCAATCTCAGTAATCAGTTGCCTAGAGGGTGGTAATTGTTCTTTTGACGCTGAACCATTCAATGTGGTTTTTACCAAGAAAGAACCCATTGCAATTTGAACGTGGCCAAGTCACACAGTTTGCACTTAAATGTGCGGACGAGTACGGACCAAAAAATCTCTTGAACATGCGGACTGGAAGACCTGTCAGTTTAGCTTCCACTGCATGTATCTCAACTAAAAAAGGTTCCACTACATGTCTCTACTCTAGAGTTGCATATTCCATACAGCGGTTTTGCAAATGGATTTAGGGCAACTAGTAGCAGTGGAAACCGAGTCTGTGTATTTACGGCCAAGACCAAGTCAACCAGCCGGACCTGCTGTTTATTATTTCCTTCACGACACTGGTTTATTAAGCACCTACGAACACGTACAATCGTTGCACTAAAGCAGGCAAACTGAAGCTCAGAGAAACGTTTTTCACTGATGACCGACCTCTTTACACTGAGTCTTACTCCAGGTTGCAAATTTTCGCACTTTCTTAATTTAGTCCCGCCTGTCATACCCCTTTAGACTCCAAATTTTGTCCCATATGGCCATCTGGCCCAAATAATATTATCCCCTACATAGTGCAATGCCTACATGAACATAGTTTCCTCCCTAAATAGATAACCAAAAAAGAACGCAGGTGGAGGAAAGGTTTTAGTAGCCTCCCTCAACGAAATTATTGTCACCACAAATTTAGATTTGCAATAACGAATTTTGAATAAGGGGACGGAGGTTCATTTTATCCTCACAGTACACAAGTATGAAAGCACCTATCAGAGAAGGTGAACTAAGCCTTGCAATGGCTTACAATTTCACTTTATTAGCCGTAGACTTCGCTCAAGGAGTTATAATCATATGTGGACAGTTTAATAATCTCATTGCTATTGATGTCAAGAGAAAATCATTCTATAATATGAACAGTAACGAGATTGGAAAGACAATGACAAAAGATCCTGCTTATAGCCAACACGGTCCGTTCTGATAAACTTGGGGAGTACTGGATGGCTTTGTACGGAGACGATAACACGGAATATTTTAACAGCTGAACTACCACCAATACCTGCATAGAGTTTTTGGCTATATGCCACACCCCAGTCGCTTTCGTCTGCAAGGGTAAAATTTTGTTTTCCAGAGGGAGAAGGGAATCAAGATCAGGCACTGAATAATTGCTGTATGCAATTACCCGAGGCGTCATCAGGGCAACTGTCGAAACTGAAGTGACCCCGCTGCTCGTGTGAATTCGTGATCACACGTCGGCTGCACACAAAAAGATTTCCCCCATTGAGCGGCCGACTCCTTGCAAATCTCGGTTAATGCAATAGTAATTAGTGGGAAGGTGGGGTGGAAGATCTGGTACTGCAGTACCAATTTTATAGTAGAAGCTTATAGATCTGACGCCGACTGGCAGCAGCCAAGTTTGGAACTTTCGTGCTTTGAGCTGCGAAGCGGAGAGTGCATCCAGGGATCTCCCCAGTCAGCTCACAGTGTACATGCGCTTCGTTTAAATAATATTTCCCGGTCCTGCCGGACCATCAAAGTTGGGGGTCAAGAATAGTGCAATCATGCACAGAAGTTGAATAATTCTGTTTTAATATTGTTCTTGTCCTTTCAAGATTTGTTCATTCTTTATGAAGTCTCTGTAGATCCATGGGAGCTGCGTGAGCCAAAGAGCAAAGATGCAATGCAGGATAGTCCTGAATATGATATTTCCCACAGCCAATAATACCGTCAATCATATTCCCACAGCCAATAATACCTACGAAATCAGTTCCTTGCGGAGTATATTCCAGTCGTTTTGAATTGCTGAATCTATATCAACTAGCTAATTTCCTAGTTTGCTTTGAAAATAATGAAAATGTCTAGTATGAGGCCACATCCTCTGTGTGGCATATTTAAAAGGACTCGGCTAAGCATGCATTAGCTGTCTCTGAAGCAGTAATTAATAATCATGTACGTGGGCGTCGCCGGTTCTATTAAGCCATGTATATCAACAATTTCTGAGGCGAACACACACCCGCGCGGACACTGCATCAATTTAAGATATTGCTTAAACGGTGCAATGCTTCAGGTTGTCTTAATATACTCCAATTGCAAAATAGACAGCAACATTTAAAATATGAAAACTTTGCAACTTCAACTGCAACAGATTTTGCAACTTCCGTCAAGGTTCAAAACTTGGCTGATCGAGCTCATATCTATTGTTAAAGTTGCTGCACTGAAAGCAGGATAAAATTGTGCAAAAATTAGATACATACTATTTTACTAGTTTGTAAATCCCGAATACTCCAGGTTCTATTTGGCCTAGACAATGTTTTATTCGATTGATACAGTCCCACAGATTATTCAACTAAATCACAAACTGCAGTGTGGGAGCTTTTTTATGCAGCGTATTTGAAATTTGGAACAAACTAAACTTGAATCAGCCTCAATTCTTCAAGGAAACGGCTCCTAACATCTTAAAGTTTGAAGCAAAATTTTAAAACTTTCTAAAATAACTTAGAAACTTATCTTATTCGCTCGCGTGGCAGATCGGATCTTGTGAATAGAGTTAATAAGTACAACAACTACTTCATTCAAAACACTGACAACAACGTCTGTGGAGAGTACTGCATCTGCTTTCTACTCAAAAGCTGCCACGGACACAGCCTCGACTCTATTATGGACTTTCTCAGAATAGCTATTTTCAGAATTTTCTGGCGTAGCAATAAATCAGTTCATTCGTAAGGACATTGCGTAACACGTATGCGAAGCAGATGCACTTGTGCATTGATGCATTCCGCACTTGTGCTTGACGATTGAATATCTGTTCGCAGTAGTCCATAACTTTCTCTTCT
>JASAND010022795.1:0-14516 GCA_030248195.1 Trissonchulus latispiculum | reverse complement strand
TTATTTTGCTTTAATATGCATGCTGACAAGCATTCTCTATATTACCACACATCCGGCGTATCGCTATGAGAACATATCGCTGTTGGAGAATCAAATCTTTCCGAACAACATCACTTTCAAACAGTGGCGAGACTATATGATTGAATACAGAAATTGTCTGATTGCCAAATCCGAAAATTTGTGGATAGAAATTGACGACAGATTAACGGAATGCCGAAATAAATTCTTTCCGCAAATCACGGATTCTCTTTTGTTGCAGATTCATGTTGGCCGTTACGGAGAGACTAAGGTTTTCTTGGACTTCCCTGAAGAAAATCATCCAAAAGAATGCAAATTTCTAACAATAGGAATCGGGGGCGATATTCAAGCGGAACAAGAGTTTGCCAGAAAGTACCCATTCTGTCGACTCTACGGTCTGGATCCGAAGCAAGATCAGGGTGAGCTGTTTATTGAAGTTGGTACCTACGTTCCTTTTGGTCTCAGCTCTGAGGGTGGTCCACTACCGCTTACAGTACGAGCCCCAGACGGTACCTATCGAAGCGAACAATTATCAACCATCACATTTCACCAGCCGGTAAATCGATACCTGGGAAACGGTCCGGTACATTTCACCACTCTTGACATCGAGGGTGGCGAATATCCTTTGCTGAAGGAGCTATTTTATCAGGGTGCTGTAGAGAAAGCAGGATTATCATTGTGTCAAATTGACGTGGAGTTTCATAACCAAAAGGAATCGAAAACTAATCAGCGATTTGTATCTATTTTTCCGGACTTAATGAAGAAATCAAGCTATATCCCAATATTTGTAAAAAATCACCTGCACCACAAGAAAATCACTCTCATAAATGCAGAAGATACATACTGTTTGGGAATATTTGCAGTTGTGCAGATGTCTTCAATAAAATCTTAAGATGTGCCTGAATCTGCAATAGCACGCCATACATACTGTTTGGGAATATTTGCAGTTGTGCAGATGTCTTCAATAAAATCTAAAGATGTGCCTGAATCTGCAATAGCACGCCACGCTCAGACACAGAAAATAGATGGAATAAGTCTTCATATATATGGAATGTCTTCATACAGGCACAGCCGCCACAAGAGATAATCCATGGACTGCACCTAATTAAGAATAGCTTCGGAATAGTAAAGGGCTATCTAAACTCCCCATTCAGAAATTGGACTGTCTTAACTAAACTTATTTGGTGTAGCCCAGCTAAAGAATCGGCAACTAGCTGAAGCAATAAAACATTAAAATGGATTTTAGAAACATTTTAATCCCAGTGTAATGTATATGTTTACTTCACTGCAACAACGGTTAAATAAGTCTTATGAAAATAAGTTTTTCCCGTTTTCCAACAAAGGTAACGCAACCATACTAGGGGAAGAGGTCTCCTGGAGAATGGAATGGGATTTATGTGCAAAGTAGGAAAACATACAAATTTAAACCGTACGTTTTGCACTGAACCGGGACGACTACCCATTCCCCCCATTACCCAAGTGTGTACCTAGCTGCATAAAAGAACAAGAACAAAAAGAGACCGCTTTACTAAAACAAAGTATAGACAGCACGCAGGAGACAAAACAGGAAAAGAAATGTTAAGTAACGAATGAGAAGACTAGAATGAATGAAAATAAATAGAAATGGAAATGAATAGAAATAAGTATCACACTGTCACATTACATGCAGTTCACAAACAGTTTAAATCCTGTTAAAATATATAGTATCACGGATTGTAAATTAATGGAATAGTTCAGCGACCAAACAGCTTCTTTTCTTCTTTCTCCATTTCCTCCATCACAGCGTCCAATTCCGGAATTCTTTTCCACATCTTCTGATGAAATGTTATAATCTACAGAAAACAAAACGTAGCAGTCAAGGTAAATGGGTACGTAAAAGTTAGCATTTATTTTCTGCTAAGAAACAGGCGATCCGTGAGCTGAACTGAGCTATCTCGAGGCCTCTCCACACAGACATTAATGGTGATTTCATAATTCCAGCCGCAATCAGACGCGTGTATATGCATCGAAGCGTCAGCACGTGCTTCGGCGATAGTGGGTTTTAAACTGCTAAAACGGCATATTACAGGAGGACGCATTGACGCGCGTGAAATCCGATGTGACTACTTCTACACTTTCAGTGGCCGACAAACTTCAAAAACCAACTAAACCAATTCAGCACAGATAACTACACAGTTACGTTTCCAGAACAAGTGTAGCAGCCATAAGGACGCGAGTCTAAGAGTGGCAAAGAACTTGCAAATGCAGACGTTTCCAGTAGATACCTCATTATGTACGAATACATATATAATTAATCATAAAAGTAAACTGCTAGCCAACTTCCCCTCGTTGAATTGCATAACGGAAACCCAATCAAAATATGCGAACGAGATGAGATTCCCCATCTATCACCAAAACTTACCCCTTCATCGACCAGAAAAGGGTAACCAACAACCAAAGAGATGCCAGCTAGTAGCTAACTCTTATTATTCAATAATATAGTGCGATTATGTAAGCCTACTTACAGTTTTCCTTTTGTCAAATGTATTCTTTGCACGCTCCCAAGCCCAAGGGGGAGTCCGATTGGCTCGATTAATCCTGAAATACAAAAACCTTTAATCAGAACTGTTTACGCACGCACCTGAGATGAGCATATCGGCTCGCTAGCCCGGCCGCGTCAGCGTTCATTACTGCTTAGCGGACACGGCCGGGAGAGGGATACTTTTTGTTTGCGGAACGGACGGGAAGCAGCCGAAAAGTGCCGAAATTGACTCCAGGCCAATGTTGTAAAATTATTAAAATTAGCTAAAAACTCACTTATTCTGGTTATCTTGCCGTAACAAACACAAACACACTGGAATGTCGCAATAAAACTTTGGCGTTTCCTTTCACGCAGTGTTGGAGCTTCATATCTCTACTATATATATATATATATATATATATATATATATATATATATATATATATATAAATATATATCTATATATATATATATATATATATAGTAAATGCGCCCAATCTGCGTCATACCCCAAAGTGCGTCAGTGAATCGTTTAAACTTGTCTCATGCGCCACATACTAAGAGATGACCCACAATTTTTACATTTCTGAGTAGGCCTATTCAAGCTATATACAGTAATGTAAAAATTATTTATCAAAAATTTGTTGATAATATACTGAGCTACAGAATTCAATGGTCCTTCAATAAAATTAGCATGTCCGGCAATTTTTAAGCAATGTCCCAAACTCGATCTTCTGCGCATAAAATCCTTAATATTTAAAAACGCCTAATGTGTCAGCTATGAAATTATTCGTTGGAATCTGCTGATTCCAAAAATATAAACAATTCCCGATTTCATCTTACTAGAACTGAGAAATTCCGATTTTACTCAAACCGGTGAACAGTACCTAAAGTGCGTCACCCTAAATTAAGTTTTTGTGCTCCTATCCCTAATGTGCGTTTGTATCTTTTACATGTAAATTTGCTTCAAATAAAGAAGAATACTGATTCTATAACTTAATTTAATAAAAAAACAAGCACTCAGTCATATTCTTACGAATAATTCTGAGCAATTTAATACCAAATTTATTGTTTTTTTAGACATTTTATTTTTCACCAAAATTTGTTGTTTCATGCTTCAAATCACAAAATTACATTTTATAAATTGTTAAAGCTTCATTTGCAACTCAAATTCGCTTAAAATAACATTACAGTCTCATTTTCACAAATTTTTCGATGATCACAGAATTTGTTGATTTTTATGTATTTTGTTTATATACAAGCCAACTACTTTATAAAAAATTTTCATAGCGTAAAATTGTAGCAAACGGGGGATACATCGTTTTAAAAGTTGGTTTTCTAATGCAAATCATAGGAACTTCGAAATAACGCACTTTAGGACGTGCCCGACGCACTTTAGGCACAAAAGCTTTGCCAGCGAAAAACGGCATTTTTTCGCAAATAAAGAGCTATAAGTGACGATATATTTTGCCTAATATTGTGAAATTTTAAAGAAATGTAGAAATAGATGTGTTTGAGGCTTTGACAAAGTTTCATTTTAAAAAGTTTAGTCATTCAAAAGTTATAGTTTGCTGATGTGAACATACTTTATGCGTGGACAAAAAGGTGACGCACATTGGGCGCATCTACTATATAGATATAGATCTGTGCCAGCTGAGCAATATAGTTTAAACCATCTAATAATCAAACTCTGAGTAAACAATCGTACCCAAGTCCCAAAGCTATAGTTAAGAAGAGGTTGTTGCCAGCGTTCTCACAAATGCTTAATCACGAAAATATATTAAATATTCGCTAAAAGGACGCTGGCCACAACCGAGTAGAAATAGGCAGCACATTGAACTAAAAGGAAATAAATACAAAATAGTATACACGTGAATATATCAGAATAACCTAAAATGAAAGAGAATGCCGAAAGAAGCCGAAAGAAAATAGTAAAGACAGACAGACAGATACCTACAAAAACAGCTGGGAAATTAAATTTCAGAAGACATTCAAAAAATATACATTATAGCCTTAAAATTATTTGAAACAAGTTACCCCTTAAAAGGGGAATGATACCGCCGCAGTGATTGAAATTAGTGTGCTTAATTTTCGATTGTTCTTCATAGTGTATATTGTTTACTGTGACCTTAGCACTGGTAACCGTGACTGGTTTCAATTCCCTAAAATTTGCGGTTTCTGAAACAAAATAATGGCCGTTCGGCTGTCCGGGCTTGTTATATTGCATGCAGGATTTTTTATTGCCAACATGTTAAAAAGTGAAAAAATCAGTTTGAAGAAGGTTTCGATCTGTGTCCGGTCCGGAACAAAGCAAGTCGGACACTCTTGCCACTGCACCACTCTGACTTTTTCGAATCATCTGCTAGAGGGAGAAATTATGATTTATATGTATGTTAATTTGAAACAATTTATTTTATATCTAAATTTGGCATCAAAGCAAACACTAATGAAACAATTATAATGCAAGTGCAAATCAATACCTATTTTCCCACAAAAATTATAATTGCCGTCTTAGCTATTTATAGATCTCTTGAAAATTGGCTAATCAAGTGAAAACCAAATAACGCCCGATTCTCGATAATATGTAAAAGGTCAGAAACTGATAGTTTGGAAAATAACTTAGAGCGAAGAGATTGAAGTAAACCTACTGGGACGATGCTATACAAATTGCATAATCATAAAGAAACTGTTGGATGAAGAAACCTGCGTACTAGGTACATGTGTAGAAGATAGGACGGAAATCCTCCGCGTCAAACAATTTACAAGCAAAACATAGGAGTTGAAATGGGTCAACCCATTACAAATATATCGCCTCCGGCGGTATAAAAATTGTTTAGCACTCGGCAGCGATAAACATAACACAACGGACATATGAAAGCAGAATAAACAAAATCTTTGTTTATCAAAGGTGGCAAGTTGTCATATGCCGAGAAAAAATTGCCTCTGCCAAAGATTTTTCAGCTTGAAAAACTAGTCATGTTTTGCAATTTCTAAGTTCTGAGATTTAACTAAACGAAATGTTTCCAGAAGTCTCAGTCTCTGAGCAAGTCCAAACCAGCTGACAAAGACAAAAATGGAACAAAATTAATACAAAAGGAAGCAATAAAGGAAGCCGCACGTCATTACAAAGCTCACAGCTTGTTCTTTTCAAAATTAGCCAAAAATTGCTATTTTGGTTGATTTTAGCTATACTTTTCCAAATAAAATTTTGTAGCCACAAGCTACAATAAAATAGTTTAAGTCGAAAGAGCGTCTTGAGCTTTTCAACGATATATATGAAACTTTATCTCGAATTTGTTTTAGCCGCTAGCAATAAGCATTTTAGGGGGATTTGCATGAGATCCCATCTGACTCCATAAACACTGAAGCATATCAAGACGACTTTTTTCGAAGTCACTAAATACTAATAGGGACCATTTGTTGCAAAAAACTTTCCAAATTATACACTTAGAATTGAAAGAATTTGCTAAAAATATACTTAAAAGAGACTGTGAAGAGCTGCCTAGTGCCTGGGGGAATTTCCTAAACCAGTTTCTAACTAGTTTTTCTAAATTTTGCTGGAACTGCTGCTGGCTTAGGATAAAATTAGGAATGGTGAAATTTAAGCGTTCGAGTCGAGCACATTTGAATCTCAACAGTCCTACGACTCACTTAAGCTGATCTCAAGAGCGGTAGTTAGCCTTGAGATAATCTATGAAGTATGTTAGGATAATGCATTGAAATTTGTTAATTCAAATGTTGGACAATTTAAACTTGTAAAAGATTAGATAAACTTTTAGATACATAGGTTAACAAAGCCAACAAGAATTACCTACTTGTGTTCCTTGGACCAGTTTTTAGCAAATTAAAAGATTACATCACTCCCCATGTTTGTCCAGTTCCACACATTGACATTAATGTCTGGAGCTCAGTAAAATATTCACAAAAATTTCAAATCATTTCAATAAAAATCTGTGTATAATCAATCCAACCCGCAATTCCACACACATTGACATTAATGTCTGGAGCTCAGTGAAATATTCACAAAAATTTCAAATCATTCCAATAAAAATCTGTGTATAATCAATCCAACCCGCAATTCCACACATTGACATTAATGTCTGGAGCTCAGTAAAATATTCACAAAAATTTCAAATCATTTCAATAAAAATCTGTGTATAATCAATCCTTCTTACCAAACTTCAGTTTTCATGCAACTGTGGTATCCAATCAGAACAAAAATGAATCCCCAAAATCCCAGTGCAGCTCCAAGCGGCCACAACTAAAGCATGAGATATTAATTAAATCAAATATATACGTGCGTCGAACGCAAACAGCTTTTAATGAGTCGTCTTTTTCAATTTATTAGTTTTCGTTATTTTGAATATTCTTTGAAATACACAGATACGTATCCATTTTACAGACAGCATAATTTGTTGTTGTCAGCGTTTGGAAGGCGCCGTCTTCCCTTTCCTGATTCAATCTTCAGCTCAGTTCGGTTCGGTTATCTAAACCGAAGGTAGTGGGTTCGATCCCCACCTGAGGTCCGACTTCTTCGGCTAAAAGTTGCAGTGTCATTTCTTTCAATTCCATCAATATGTTCACAGGTGAACAATACAATACAAACCTAAACTCAAGCGACTATCGATTAATGAGAAAGAATGAGGTAGTGGGTTCGTGCAGTGTCATTGGGCAGTGTCATTTCTTTCTTTCAATTCCATCAATATGTTCACAGGTGAACAATACAATACAAACCTAAACTCAAGCGACTATCTATTAATGAGAAGAAAGAACAGAATAACAGGAATTAAAACAAGAAACTTTACCTCCCACTTCTTGCGAAAGGAGCCGAACAAAAATGGCATCAACTTGTCCTTTTGGGACGGTCTGTATACTTCATATGGCATCTTTCTACAGCTTATATAGATATCCAATAACGTTATCGCAAAGAAACGGATCAAATCACTGAAACTAAGAATTTAATTTGAATTCGACAAAAAAGTTGTCAACATATACGTATATATATACGTATGACTGCAAATAATAAATCAGATGAAATCTAAAAAGGATCACCCTGAAGAAGAGAATATGAGAAGTGCATTTTCATTATCACAAAACTAGCTTTCAAAAATTTCTACTACTTTTCTCTACTCAATCTAATTCGGGTTAGCTTATAACCGTCCTCACTCAGCAGGGCTGACATTTGCTGGAATCAATTAGCCCTAATTTTAACCTGGATTTGAAGCAAATCTTTTGTTTAACATTCGATTAAGGGTTAACCCTGACCCCTGAATCCGGCTTTTGCTAACGACGTTTTAATTGTGCTCGGGTTGATAACTTGGTTTCCAACCCGGGCTAGCGATTCATAATTTTTTAGTAATTGATTTGAGAAATTAAAAATATTAATAAAAATGTCAAGACTAGTTAGAATTGCGGGTACACCACTGTTCTTTTTAGCTAGGCCTGTCTAAAGGCGTATACGCGCGGTTAAAATATATATAATTCAAGAAAATTGGTAAAATGAGCAGATTCGAAGATGGTTGAAAATAGACATGTACCAGGGACGCCCCTACCGGAATCATCGGTGCCTTAGATTCAATTCAGATTCTGCAACAATTTCAAGAAAACACATTGTATATTGCTGCTCAAGTTAATGAGGAAACCAACAATTTGTAACAATTTAAAACATTTTTAACTTTCAAAATTCCAAAATTTTGGCCAAAAATGTGAAACATTTGTCTATCGCTAATTTTGGTTTGTTTCCGGTTCCGGCCGGATTAGAGCCTGAATGCTAGGGTCGGGGACTGGGCATGCCTGAAGCCGGAGTCATGTACATCCCTCCTAGGGATCGACCGGATATCCGGATCCGGATCCTGCCGGATATTGCAGATCCGGATCCGGACCCGGCAGAAAAACCACCCGGATCCGGATCTTCTTTGCAGTTAACAAACCAAAGGAAACTTATTACTGAAACTAAAATATAAATGCCTGAAGTGCTCTACATTAATTTCAAGAAGCGAGTTTTCGTGCTAAGAGTGTGGCTTTTACTGGGGGCTACCGTCCCCAGACCCCTGTGTATCTTAATATTCAACTGAACTCGAATAAGTAGACTTTGATATTTTGTTAACTAATTTTTTACGCAAATCATGCCAAATGAATTTCTACATATTTTCCATAATTATGTAATTTTTATATATAAATTGGTGTTAAATAGGTATAGTTAAACATGAGTATATAGTTATTTTAAGACATCTATAGACAAAAATTTAACAAAGTTTGCAATTATCAGACTCCTTGACGTGTTGGGTTTTCCCAATTGTAACTTGTGCTTTTCTGAATTTTTAAGAGATGCTTTTAATAAAATGGTTTCTGGATAGTAGCAAAATTTTAGGTCTACTTACAGCGTTTAACCATTTCTTATGCATTGCAAAATTATTAGACAAATAAGACGTAAGACTAACCTATTTGTAAACTGAAAAAATTTAACTTCAGTGAAATTTTTAAGATGTTCAAGTATTGGTTTTATGTTTTTCTCAAGCCCCATGTAAGAAGTTAATGGTAAGGTAATGTTAATCTACTAATCTGCTGATTTTGTTGAAAAATTGTTGTTGAAAGCTTTGATTGTAAACTGTCCCATGTCTGCGGCTGCGGCCCACACATTTCCTAAATTCTTTAGATACTTAGTGAAAATTGTTTCTTTCAGGCTAAATATATGTTAACTCATTCGCAGTATCAAACACAGCGAAATTGCTGAAAATTATTAAATAAATTCACTACCTGCATTGAAGCATTACCAAAACCATTAAAAACCCCAGAAGCATTAACAAAATCAAAGAACAAAATTCTAAAAATTTGCATGTATTTTGATGACTAGATCCGGATCCGGATCCAAACTGGATCCGGATCCGGGTCCGGACCTGGCATAATTTTGGGGGTCTCTTGCGCAATTCCACCCCCCCCAGTCCTAACTTTTGATTTTTTGACCAATAACTTTGAAATTTCCTATGGGTGCATACTGGAGGCTGATGAATTCAAAAATTTTAAAAATATTAAATTTTGTTTGGTAAGGGGGGACCAAGGGGAACCGAAAAATTTTTTGAAAAAAATTTTGCTGAAAAGTTGTATATAGGGGTTTTCGGGGTTGTAGAGCAAGAAACTAAAATCCGTTTTTCGATTCAGCTTTTCGTTAGCTCAGTATAAGCTAAAGATGTAAGCTTATACTGAGCTAACGAAAAGCTGAATCGCAAAACGGATTTCAGATTCATGCTCAGCGCCCCCCGAAAACCCCTGCATGCAACGTTTCAGCAATTTTTTCAAAAAATTTTTCAGTTCCCCTTGGTCCCCCCTTACCAAACAAAAATTTAAAATTTTTTTAAATTTTTGAATTCATCAGCCTCCAGTATGCACCCATAGGAAATTTCAAAGTTATTGGTCAAAAATTAAAAGTTAGGGCTGGGGGGGAATTGCGCAAGAGACCCTGATGTACAAAAGAAAAGTTTAAAACTGATTTAAAATTCAATTTACCCAATGCATCAGTTACAGACGACATCTTACAAACTAGAAATTCTAGTAAAAGGAAACGGAGGAATAAAAAGTTCCAGATAACTCGCGGATGCTTACTGGAGATGTGACACATGTTATATTCCTACAGGCTTGTAGTTAATCCAGTTACCCTTATGCACAAAAGTTAACAATATGCACGTCCGGGAAAACCAGAAAGTCACACACAATGTATATCCTGGACTTCCCAGACCTAGGGTATACTTTCCTTAAGCATATGCATACAATAGTGTATGTACACATAACATCACCAACATAAGGAGAGCGAGGCCATCCAATCTTTCAATATTCTTGCCCAGAACTAAGTAGTCTTCTCTTAGTCTGCCGCTAAAAGTCTATACATGTTTTCCTGTGAGGAAAATCCTAATGTGGTTTAATCTTTCATAAGCTTTTGCAGACAGCTGCACAAGACGGCTGGAACTGTTACGATCAATAAGATCCGCATCACTGAAAACCGAAGACAATATTATCCAAGTAGTCGGTAATTCAGGTTTTTTTTTGGTTTTCGGATTTGCGTCAACCTTGCGTCCCGCTAAATTTAAGTTGCGTCCCGTTAAGAAATTTTGCGTCCAGGCAGAAATCTTGTTTTAGCGTGTTTTTTAGTGCAAAAATTGTTTTATTTATAAAAATTTCGATAATTTCTTTAGTGCAAAGCTATTTAGACTATTTAGAAAGCTGATGCTGCTTAATGGTAATGCACGATTACAGGATTACCTACCAAGAATATAGATGCGTCCAACATACACGACGGGGGTCTGGGGGGCGGAGCCCCCCAGCAGTTGAAGAATTTTTGGGTCTTGTCTCGTTTACCCCCCCCAGTACTCAAAATCCTTAAAACTTGACCAAATGAGCTTAAATTTGGTGTGGGTATGTTTTCGACCACGCTGAGTTCGAATATCGCAAAATTTTTCGATTTCGCGAAATTCGAAATTTTTCGATTTCTAAGGGGGGACCAAGGGAAACCGAAAAATTTTTTGTCTTCGATTTTGCTGAAAAGATGTATATAGGGGTTTTCGGGGTCGTAGAACACGAATCTGAAGTCCGTTTTTCGATTCAGCTTTCCGTTCGCTCAGTATAAGCTAAAGCTTTAAGCTTAAGATGTAAGCTTATACTGAGCGAACGGAAAGCTGAATCGAAAAACGGACTTCAGATTCGTGTTCTACGACCCCGAAAACCCCTGTATACATCTTTTCAGCAAAATCGAAGACAAAAAATTTTTCGGTTTCCCTTGGTCCCCCCTTAGAAATCGAAAAATTTCGAATTTCGCGAAATCGAAAAATTTTGCGATATTTGAACTCAGCGTGGTCGAAAACATACCCACACCAAATTTTAGCTCATTTGGTCAAGTTTTAAGGATTTTGAGTACGGGGGGGTAAACGAGACAAGACCCGAATTTTTTTGAAATTACAGAATAATCCGTAATGGAAATGTTTAAAAAGATTTTATTTGGCGTCTGTTGCAGAACTTAGTAATTTTCGATATTTATTATTGACACACATTATTCCGATATTTCAATGTTAGTTAAATTAATTAAAGTATTAAAAATTTAGGAAATATTTAGGAATATCATTGAGAAGAAAGGTAGCAAACATTAAAACATACATTCAGTTTCGCAAACTTTGACAATTGGTGATCCTTGATAGCAGGATTATTGCAATTGAGCACCGGGGTGTCTGGGGGGCGGAGCCCCCCAGAAGTTGGAGATTTTTCGAAATTATGGATTAAATCCGTTGTGGAAATGTTTAAAAAGATTATTTGGCAACTGTTACATCTATTCTAACTAAAGCTCCTAACGCTAATGCATTTCGGGGTTTTACTTTAGTACTAATCTTGATCCTGCCTGACCTGTTGAATGAGAAAAATATAAATGTATATAAATGCACCTAGTAATCTGAATCTCTATGTATTTATTGAAGTAAAATTCACGAGTTCGAAAAGATTTGATATATATGGATGCAGGTGGACAAAAACTTAACAAATAACATTGAGTAACATTGAGACATGACCCGAAGAAATTTTTGGAAAAAACGAAAAAATTGGTACTGGAAACATTTAAAGTTTTTACTCTTACAAAAGTGAATTTCCTCCCGAAATAATGTTGCGTCTAGCTTGCGTCCCGCTAAAATTTCATTGCGTCCAGATAAGAAACTTTGCGTCCAGACGCACATCTGGACGCAAAAAAACCCCTGGTCGGTATTAGTTGCAACAATAGATTAGCAAAGATACAGCTTCGTGAGGGATCCTATATTTTCCCGTTTTATCCCGAATTTTACTTGGCCATGTCAGATCCCAAATCTGGAATATCTCCGCAGAGAATTTTCCAGAAAAGTAACTTTCTGCAAATTTTAAGCAAACAAATATAGGGCAACCGATGCAAATTTTCACGATTTTTGAGATACCAAAATTTGAACAAATTTTGGTTACTGTCAGCCATAATTTGAGTTTATAGGTTGTCATGCCCTACCTGGCACTATCCCATCAGAGCACAGAGCATCTTAGCAACCTTATTGACACAATCAGCCTAATACTCGCTCGGAGGTTTCATGGAAAACTACAACAACAGGATAAAGCTTTTATTAAAACAACAACAAAATAAAGAGCACCAATCAACACTAACGCACATGTGCTACTTTAGATAAATTAGTCAAAGCTTCATCTGGTCGATTCTTATGCTGCAGAAAGTATCCCTGTAGCTGAGCAGCACTGATCGCCCCTTCAAGTTTGGCACGAAGGGTCGTCAGAAAATTCAGAGCGAGATCTGTGTCCGTACTGCGATAAAATCTACAAGTAGAAAAAAGGGAAACAAAGCTAACCAGAACACGCGAAATTATTTGCACACTGTGCAATATTCTGCAACATTACGGAAAAGAACCACGAAACCAGAAATTGTATGACCTATTCCTGCGGTCCTGCCCAGATTTCAATGCGAACGGGCATATCCGCTTAGCAAAGCAAATACAATATACACACAACTTCAACGGTTAACGATTAATAAAAACCAATGGCTCGGTTCCTTAATCACTTCCGACTTCAACAGTTCAAAAATGTGTCAGAGGTTGGCTGTGTCACCGTAAAATTCTACTTTACGGTTCTACTAAGTTAAGGTTAGTCATAATCATAATTCTGTCAAGCAAAACGAAAGGAGAAATGAGCCTACTTGCGGAACATTTCCAATATCTGATAGTCTGAGCAGTGACCAATGTACTGTATCAAATCAACTCTTCCAGGCCTAATAAGGGCTGGATCCAATCTGAAATGTTGGAGCGAAATTAAAACTAGGCATCCCCAGATAAAAGTGACGTTTTCAAATCAAGTGAAAGACTGGTAACAACAACTCCAACGTCAAGGTATCATACTATCAGTACTACTGGTCTGGTTTATTTTTAGGCCAAAATTTATGGGAGGGGGCTCACCCAAAATGAGGGGGCATATTTTTTTGAAAAATTTTTGCGGGTAAAAAACTGCAAAAAATGACTAAGTTAAAGTGGTTTTTAGGTTAAAATTGTGACAATTTCGTTAAAAACTCGGCGAAGCCAGAAAATTTTTTGAAAATTTAGGATAAAAATTTTAAAATTGGGCCATTTTTGGGGTTATGGGGGGAGGTCGGAATTTATTTGGGGGCATTTCGTGGGAGCGCCTCGAATCGGGAGGGGGGAGGCCGCCGAATGGGGGCAGGCCCCGGCCTCCCCTAGTAAACATAAGCCAGACTGGTGGAGAATAAAAGTGTAGGTTATAATCAATTCTGTAGGATTGGAGAGATTAGTCTGCTCTGTTTATACAGTACACCGAAAAACTTTTCACTCTTATGTACTGTATATGTCATGGCCGCAATTATATTGTCAGACAGTCTCACACATACGCTGGCTTTTGAAATAAGAAAGGAAATTAACTATACTGCACCTTTCAAAGTAATTGGTAGTCATGAAAAGAATTCTAGCTTCTGAAGAGGCCACGCCATCCAATGTATTCAATAAGCCACTAAAAGTAACTCTGGACAAGCCTTCGTATCTTGCTTGCACTAAAACAAAAAAATGAAACAAAAGTCAATAAAAATAGATACCAGACAGTATATACATATTATTTAACATAAAATAAACGTTTCTCAAATCAGAAATACGTAAGCATATTATTCAGAAACCAGTGCAACCTTCAGGAGATTCTTCGCGAGAAACAAAGGCAGCATCCACGTCCTCAAGGAGTATGATGGTTTCCAACGGCGCAATGTTGAGCAAATGCTGAAGTCGATCATCGGTTAAGGTCCGCTCACTCAGACTCAGAATACAAATTCCGTAGTCCAGATGACCGGCCAAAGCCATTCTAAAATAACTGACAACTCCTAAATAAAATGATTGCAAGTGAACATTATTATCTGTGTTGTATAAACGGATGTAATATATTGTACACAACAGATATAAAAACAGCAAGGCATCTGTGTTGGTATCAAATACGGCAGCGATTG
>JASAND010022794.1:0-36202 GCA_030248195.1 Trissonchulus latispiculum | reverse complement strand
ATTTTAGGAGTTGGAAAGAGCTTTATACATCCTTTTAAAGCTTATTACCTGTAGATTCACATGAGCTTACGAAACTAGCAAAATTAGCAAAAACTTGGCAGAAATTTTCAGACTTGCTGACATCTAACAGGTTGAATATAGACCAAACATTTTTGAACATCGATTTCTCACAACTGAAAAATCGGCCAAAATTTTTTCTTGTGCTATCATACAGAGGACATATGGGCCGAGGGACTTTTTTTGGATTTGGCTCAACAAGCCTCAATACTCCAGAAAATCCGGCAAATGTGCGGCGACACGAAATTTCGCAACTTTGTATTCAGTTTTCTCGCAACTGCAGCTGTTTTAGCTTAAACCAAGAAAATTGTCCCTCCGCAGAAGTACGAATTTCAATTCTGCCAAAAACTTCCGGAATCCTGTCAAGCAGTTTTTGAGAAATCGAAGTTCGAAACAAAATAATCGCAGTTTCGCCAAAATGGTTTTTCGGCCAAATCTCTAGCTTAAAGCAATAAAGTTCGGCTAATAGGCATTCATAAAATGTGCATTTAGACGCTGTATCGATTGAGTATAAATAAGCCAACTTTGTCCGTAACACGTGGCAGTAATTTTGAAAAAATGATTTCCTCGAAAATGGCCATTTTTTGACCCAAAAAACAGTTTTTTGCTTATACTGACTTAACCACTGGAGATAGCTCTAACACTGACACAAACACAAAATTGCTCCATTAATCAATTGTGTTAACTGGTTATATCCAGTTTTCACTTGGCTAGATTTCATAGTCTAGGATTCAATCTTACATAATACATTATTTTATAAGTCATTGCCTTAAACTTGCGCTACTCGCAACAGATGCTAAATTGTTGTCTTGTTCGGTCAGAGAAGTGAGCAGTGACAGCCATGCAAGTCCTGCAGTTACTACGGCCTACAAACACAAAAGATATCAGTAATTCGGTAGGGTTGATTGGAAATGCTAGCGGTACTAGATTAGTTTAACGCACTATGTTAATTTCAGCATAAGTTTCACTGTTTCTTTGGGGATCCTGGTTTGTTTAGAAAATGATTCCGTTAACACCATTGGTAGAATCAGTTCTGGTGTTTGCGGGAAAAATTATAGCTAAGCAGCTGCCTGAGAAGGTGTGGTCACTTTCAAGACATGCCGAAACTGAAACTGGAATCAACTTCCACAGAGCTTGTGAAATGATCCGAGATGATTTGAATACCATAAAGGATAAAGTCGATAATATTTCCGTGTAAGTATTTCTGCGTTCTGACCAGATAATTAAAACGCAGTAGTTCCGAAACTAATAGTTGAACGTTCTGAAAACATTTTGACTCCGGAGAAATGACTGCATTTCGAGGCATTTGATAGATTGCACACTGGAAAGTTGCTAAGGAAACATGCCAATCGTGTCGGATTTTTTAACTTGTGTTGTGGTGTAGCAAGACTCTGTGAAAAGTTGCATTACCCTGGTTTTGAAATTTTGCAGCTTGTGTAAAAGTCGTAGCCACGTCCTCTTAGGAAGGCTGCCATTCCTAATGCTATTTCGGTGTTTCGGTTTTCGGAAAAAACGGTCCGAAAACCTGACGGACTTAACGGAGTTTTACTATTAGGGATTCCAGTGTTTTCGTTTTCACGGAAAACTGCCGTCGCACTTTCTGTGAATTTTGTCAATTGTGCGGAGGCAGAACTATTTGATAGATACACCAGTGACAAGTCTTTATGTAGAATTTTTCATTTGTTTTCGCGCTAGAGCGATGTTAAGGTGCTGGTATCCTTTTGTGCAGTGCTTTTGTGGTGATTTTTTTGAAACGCTATAACTTTCGCAATTTTAGGAGTTGGAAAGAGCTTTATACATCGTTTTAAAGCTTATTATCTGTAAATTCACATGAGCTTACGAAACTAGCAAAATTAGCAAAAACGTGGCAGAAATTCTCAGGCTTGCTGACATCTAACAGGATGAATATAGACCAAACATTTTTGAACATAGATTTCTCAAAACTGAAAAATCGGCCAAAATTTTTTCTTGTGCTATCATACAGAGGACATATGGGCCGAGGGACGTTTTTTTGGATTTGGCTCAAGAAGCCTCAATACTCCAGAAAATCCGGCAAATGTGCGGCGACACGAAATTTCGCAACTTTGTATTCAGTTTTCTCGCAACTGGAGCTGTTTTAGCTCAAACCAAGAAAAACGTCCCTCCGCAGAAGTACGAATTTCAATTCTGCCAAAAATCTCCGGAATCCGTCAAGCAGTTTTTGAGAAATCGATGTTCGAAACAAAATAATCGCAGTTTCGCCAAAATGGTTTTTCGGCCAAATCTCTAGGCTAAAGCAATAAAGTTCGGCTAATAGGCAATCATAAAATGTGCATTTAGACGCTGTATCGATTGAGTATAAATAAGCCAACTTTGTCCTTAACATGTGGCAGTAATTTTGGCTGGCCGTAATTTTGAAAAAACTGATTTCCTCGAAAATGGCCATTTTTTGACCCAAAAAACAGTTTTTTGCTTATACTGACTTAACCACTGAAGATAGCTCAAAGGTTGTAAAAGCAAAAATGTTCATTTTCGTGTCCTCTTTCCAGCCATGACAACCAATTCCGAGTCTTCTCTAGTTACTGGGAGCCTAAGGCCAAAAACCTAAACTTTCTTATCTTTTGGCCTAAAAATACCAGACTGGTCCCAGAATGTTAAAGAGCACGGAAGTAGCTTATTTCGTAAGTTTTAGCCATATAGGTAAAGGATTAAAGCCGTATGAGTCAAAAATACCCGAAAGGAAACCAGTACCTTAAGTAAATGCTACTTATGTCTTTGATTTGTTTTTTCCAGGTCAAAAATGAAAGGTGTGAAAGAGAATTTTCAGAAAGGATTGAACATTCTGTCCGAAATTATGACCGGCCTACCCATGGAGCCTGGTGGGTCATCCTTAATGCTAACCTCAGACTTGTCAAACTTGATCACAGTTTTAGAAACCGTCGCTCAAACAAAACGATTCAAGGACGCCAAGCAAATGTTTCAGCTAGCCTACGAATATGCAAATCAGCTTCTGGATAATTCCAGCATACCCATGACTGAAAGGCTACACTGTTTGGTCGTGGAAATGTTTTATGACGTCCTGATAAACTATAGCAATCAGTCGACTTTGTTGCACAACCTGTCAGTCAGTATCGCTCGTTTTGCCAACCAAGAAGATGTTAGCAAAGCCATCAGAGGCAAAGACTATGAAACGGCAGCTCCAATTTTAGCTTCATTTTGTGCGGTCAGAATGGCAATTTCGGATTTGCTTGATTCCGAATTGGACGAAATCAAGTTCCTCGAAAGCCTATGTCCCTGGTGGGGCAAAGCTGTCGAAATAGCCAAGTTTTCCAGGCAGACCTTCAACTTCTGGAATCGCCCATGGCCCCATCAAATGGCCTGCACTTTCTACGCTGTCATTTTGACGAACGTATCGGCCAACTACACCGTTCGTCTTTGGAAGCCACCTTTTGAGGCCGAATCGCGTCAGTTGGTTTCGACCGATATTGTACCGAAGTCCATACTAACCCTTCTACTGCTCTCACTGTCTAAATGGCCCGACCGATACTTCTACAGTGACGACAGAGTGGCACACGTTTTGGTGGAGCAATCCAAAGATCAGCATGTCACCAATGGTGGCCGTCAGATTTATCAGGTTAATCTGGACTACAAAGAAGTGAAGAAGCTATTGTTAAAGCACCTAGGTCCTTTTCAAGAAAGGGTAGAGTAGAGTTAAAATTAACTCGATTCTTTTCAAGAAAGGGTAGAGTAGAGTTAAAATTAACTCGATCCTTTTTCATGAAAGAGTTAAAAGGGGGAAACTCAAGCTTGAGTGGAGTTAAAGCGAGTTAAAACAGGTACTTTTAACTCTACTCTACTCTACTCTACCCTTTCTTGAAAAGGCCCCTAGAATGAAACATCAGTAAATCTGATCTTGAACATGATATAAAAACTGGTTCACTCTTGAAAATGACAAACTATTAAGTTAATGCTGTTTTTAAGGAACTGTTTAAAGTGTAAGCATGTGAATTTTAAGTATTATGTGTTTTAAGTGATGTAATCACTGTTCTTGCAATCTATTAAAGGCTTGCTTACAATGAAGCTTAGTTTCCTCTCTTGTAAGCCATGAATTCACGTTTTCAAATTATGTTAAATTGTCGGTCCCAAATTTTACCGTATATATTTGACCATATCAAAATTTGCAAGAAGTGTTGGTGATCGATGATATAAAATCCCTGAATGCTACATTCCAATTCACTCTTTAACACGTTCCCTCCCAGTGACGTAATTTTACGTCTTAAGAATTTGTAATAGAGTGACTGAGATCTGTGACGATTATGGGCTGATTCTGAAACTAAACGGATTTGGGTCGTGAGATTGGTTGTAGTCAGTTAGGTTTAGGCTGGGCTTCTTCGGCCTGCGGATCTGATCAGCACTCTAGAACACTGGTCAGCGCGTGGGGATTCAGAGATCTCCACTTAGATTGAAGTACAGACTGTAGTGGTGTTCTGACAGACCGTACTTAATGGCTGACCGGGTAGGAGTTTGGATTCGTGAGTTCGTTTGAGGAGAGGGGTCACCAGGGGGTTTATAGTCTCTATATCGACTCTTTCCAATTGATGCAGTCTTATCCTCTAGCTCGGATAAGACAGGGAACGATGATCTGAAAAGTAGGCTGAAGACGAGCCTAAAAGTCACACAATTTATTGACACAAAGGCACAGACTGTAGTTATCAATTCCAGCAGATACAATGTTCAATGCAAGGTTATGGTACAATGAACAGAGATTACAAGGATCTGCCAGAATTGTCCTTCTAGAATTGACTGGTTTGAGTTTGGTTTGGGTTTGGGGTACACACTGTCTCCAGGACTTTTCCTGCAATTAACTCGATTACACTACGGGGTCGGATAGGTAACCTATGTGCTTGCCTAGCTCAACTCGTAGACGCTAACTCAACTCTTAGGCCTTTCTACGTAGCCTCTTTAGCTTGCTCTGTCCCTCTGACAATAGATGGGACTTAACACCAATTACCACAAACAATTAACGTAAATTATAATAGTCTCACAAGGGGCAGCTTGGATTAGTTCTGGGGCCTCCGTATAACGGCTACCCAGGCAACTGAATTTAGAGAGGCGAGAGGTCCGTTCCTGAGATGGATAATTACAGTTACGGGCTGAAGAGTGTCGGACGAGATACAAAAGGTCGGGCGGCTGAACAACTAATATAATTATGTAAGTTAAAGCAGAGGTTACAATTGTTCAATGAGATTTTAGGCACGTTTTTCAACAGGGTAGATGATCACAATGACAGACTGACTTCCACTGAACATTGTTGATTTTAGGTTAGGATAGTTCTACAAGTTCGCAAAAGTAGGTTCCCAAGTGAAACAGGTGTCGACCCAACGTCTCTGCTTATCTAGTCTCTAAGAATCTGCATCCAAATTCTAGGCCCAACAAGTACCTATGGCAAGAGCTGCACGGAATAAGAGAATCACTGGAGCAGGACTAAGATCCACTGAAACACGCGGCCGTTCCTCGGCACTGATACTGATACACAACCAACTAGGCTCCCAGTGACCACTGAACTGAACTGAACTGAACCGCTAGATCCACTGACAGGCGCTAACTTCGTGACAGAGAACTCAGGCAGCTTCGCTCGGACGTTGGCGGGCAACCTGAATCAAATGGGTTAAAACCCATTAGAAACAGCGGTGGTGGGGATTAAAACCCCAGCAACTATTATCCGAACTAATAGGCTTCCAAGTGTGGGTTTTGACACCCAAAACGTGCTTTGTGTGTGTCTTGTTAACTGTTCTTTGCTTTCAGACAGGATTCAGACATTTTGGATGTTTTGGTGTGCATTTGAACAAGATTGAACGTTTTCCTGGCCGTTCTGGTGTTTCCGGCCAGATATGCAAATGAGGCTGGACTAGACTAAGGACTGGACATAGAACATGGTCTGCACTACTCAACACTGCCTAACTGACTAGGATCAACTACTATACAATTGAAACTAACTTAAAACTAGCTACGGTTATCTAGAAACTCATATACTGACCATTCTAGCACCTAGGGCTCAATACTGGCTATAACTAAGACTGGATACTGAACTATGGACTGTTACCCTCTAATCTACGGGTACACAGCACCAAACTATACCTGGTAACTGTCTACTACTAGTTGCGCGCTAAGCACCACGAACCTGGTCAGTCTACATGATATTAACCTCATACTAGCCCTAGGACAGAATATGCAAATGAGCTTAGATAAATTTGAACCTAAACAACCTAATCTACTCGCCTATCACAAGTTGGACCCATTTCTTGCAGAGGCTCCACATCTTAAGAAAGATAACCTACGCAGGCCTCTGGGGTCCCAGAATTACAGATTACCAACAATCCTAGACAACTACTAATTCTAAATTACAAGACAAGTATCAAGACTAGACTACCAAACAGTTATCGGCTATAAACTATACAAGATTCGAACATGGGCTCTTTTTCTGGCCCGGATACGTACCTAATCTAATTGTTATTAACTATTAACTACCTACCTAACTACTAACTAAGTTATTTTAATTATTATTTAGTGGACTGATCTCAAGACCTCAACTGGAGGTATTTACATGAGTAGCCCCATACATACAGTTATTATCATTCTTTCATTCATTCTGGACATGAGACAAGACCTCCAACTGGGAGGAGTTTACATGAAGTGCCCAACATGCATACAAATCACAGGATATTAATTAAAGTTAATCACGGGGCCTCAAGACCTTCTCTGCGATGGTATTTACATGAGGAACCCGGAAGTTGATAATTAAAATAACTTAAAACCTAAATGGGGCTAATTCCCATGCTAATTACTACCTAAACTAATTAATCTAATTACTACCTAACTACGTGCGTTCAGATTCGGAAATGGCCCGTGTCATGGCCATGTCCAGGTGATTGCTCGTGTGTTACGTAAATTCTGCGTGTGCAATTTTGGAGGAAGCTCTGGAAGCCAAAAGTCGGATAATAATTGCTGTCACAATTATTATCAAAACAGCAAAACTACACAACACTGTTTAAATTAGCAGGGATGCCGGATTTCCCTATTTAAAACCTTGATAATTAACTGATTTAAAGTATAAGTGAAAGATTCGTTTTCGAAGCGAGTTTTAGAAACAATCCTACTCTTTTGACCGGCTGAATTAAAGAGAGCACAAGTACAAAACAGTGAGTTTTAATTGGCACGGCAAGAAGTATGGCCGGCGGGCCTGGCCGCCGGCTGTGGGGAAAACGGGGTATTTCTTTGCGTGGCAGTTCCGGGAAGTTATTCAACTTCCCGGGCTTGGGGGGAACAGGAAGAGTCCTCCCCTCAATACCTAGGTTGCCCCAAATATTTGACGAATTTCTGGAGTTTTGGGTTATTTTCGCAGTTGGGTGGAAGGTGAGCAAAGACAGCAAAAGTGGGCTTTTGAAGACCTGGACAGGGGACCGAAATTTGAGGTTTTAGATCACCAAAAAGTGGTGATTTTGAAGAAAAGATGGTTTTGAGATTTGGGGCAGAATTGCGCGTTTTCAGATTAAAATCGGAAATTGATTGGGGTTGACTTGCGAGGGCTTGGAACTCGCAAATCAACTTAAAAACCCACACCCAACATAACCCCAGAGGGTGGGGCGAAAGGCCCACACCCTCCGCATGTGCAAAAACAACAAATAAGCTAAAACTGGGGTGATTAGGCCCAGCTATCAGAGGTGTGTGTGATTGTCATCGGGGCCCTAAGGCCCCGGTAGGGTCAGAAATCGGGTCCTGGGGACCGCTACGAGGGCATAAGGGTCCCCAGGATTTGCAGCAGAATTGCCCCTGTGGACCGCCTCGAGGGCATAAGGGTCCACAGGGGTCGTAGTGTGAGCCTAGAGTGCCAGTGCTAACTTAACCTGAAAATAAAACTGCGTCCTATGGGAGAGAGGGGGGGAGAGAGGTGCTAATGCCAAGGCCTCCATATAACGGCTCAAGGCACACCTCTCTTGGAAAACATCCGGTGAGTGGGGGAGAGCAACCGCTCTCTGCAAAAACTTAACTGGCACTGACTGAAAATTCGAATTTTCAGTCGAGACCCAGTTTGGGGGCGGTGTTTCGCGCCCCTGCAGCTGATTGGCTGCGCGTGTGCAATCACCTTTTTTCATTGGACTACCGAAGTCGTGACCTACGGTAGTCCACGTGCGCGGGCCGCCAAACAGTCTGGATTTATGGCTTCTGTGCCATAAATCTCCAAAGCCAATATTTTGCGGCCACACTTCGAGTGGCGAGATTTTGGGAGATTTTATGGCTCTTAAGACTAATGAGCCCAAATGCGAAAAGCAAACGTCTCCGATTTCACTTCCAGAGACGAAAACAACTTAGGCCCAATAAAGAGGCCAAAAGGAAATAGGAAACAGAAAGATGAAAAAATTTAAGAAGGAGTCGAATTTCGGACTTTTAGACCAATTAGCAAGGGTTTGCTAATTGGTAAAGTAAGTTTTGAGGGCTATTTTTTAGCCTTAATTTTGGGAAGGGGGGAACTTTTAATATTCTTTTTATTAAGGGTTCCCCCTTTTTACCTCCGTCTTTGCTTCTGTATTTGCAAAGACGGGGTATGAACCCATAAATCCTAGGAGGAACAAAAGTTCCTCCTCTTCTCGGTGTGGCCTCTTGGCGGCCACTTCAAGGCCTCTTAGCGCCAGTAGAAGGGGTCTTTATTACGCAGAAAAACATACATAAAGACCCCTTCGAGAGGTCCAGGGGGGACTTCCCCTAGAACTTAACTACCTAAGTAAAACTTAACTAAAACCTAAGTTAAAATTAATGTTTTTATCTTACCTACGACTAAAAACTACCTAAGTACCTAAATTTTACTTTTCTTTTGTTAATTTCTTTTTAGGGGCTACTCCCCTCTGTAATACTTACGTACCTATATATATGTGTTGAGACAGTGCAAAGCCTTTCCTCCAGCCTAGTGCTGGAGAGGCCAACTGTGACTACTTCTGTAGTCACGTGGGAACCTTACGTGAATGAACGTATGAATGAATTCATTCACGTAAGGTGTCTGGGAGCTCCGTTCGCTCTCCAGACAGCTGGGCGTCGGAATAGATGAAAGGCCCAGAAAGGTGAGAGAAAAGGAAAACAAAAAGGGGAGTTAAAAACTCCCTTTAAAACAGAATAGAACCAAAACTGATACGTAAGCTTTAGTTAGGAATTGTATAATTAATTTGTACTTTTTATATTTCAGATTTTAACGAAGAAAGAAGCTTTAAAAGGATTTGAAATTAACTGTAATCGTATGCAATGGTTATGACTTCTTGTTGTTTTAGGCAAAGATTCATTGATTAGCATTGCGTTGTAATTACTGATGTAGTAATTATGCGTCGGGGGTGAAGAGGGGGGTCTCTATAACGACCCACTGCTCTGTAACGTAAGGTTTCTGGTTCGAATCCGCAGAGACTGGCAGTTCTATGACATTTCCGCAAATTCTACGTTTCCTTTTCTTTTTTGATCCGCAAGAGCGAGGGAGGCGCTATTGGCCATACGGGTGGGGTGGGAGGCCTCTAGAGGAGGCCCTCCCGTACATGGGAAGGTCAGGGTTCGATTCTAAACTTCTAAGAGTGAGTTAGCACAGTTTTCCATACGTTTCTTAATCCTTGTTTTGAGCACGTTGAAAATAGGAAAATTTGGGCTGTTCAGCGGCCTCTATAACAGCCCAAAGAACAGATCACGACCTAGACAGTTGTACCCCTAATTAATGAACGTAGGACCGGTTTCAGGGCAATTCTGGCTTGGCAGGCATTAATATACAAATTCCACAGCAAATCATTGACAATTGGTTATTTACATCAGTTACCTGGCATTATGGGCAGAATATGTGGCAAGCAGGGGCCAGAGATCGTTCAGCAATCACATACAAGACACTTTTCACTCTACTGTTGACCTTGAGTCTGGATTTGGCGGTTTTTAGCCGGTTTTAGCCCTTTTCTTATTCTGGGCACTTTTTAGCTTCAAAACTTGGCCTTAGTTTTCCACTATTTACTCGTGAGGCTGCTTAGATACAAAACACGTTTTACTGAACAAATTCCACAATTATTACAATAAGGAAAAGCATTTTCATTACAAATTTCATCAAAATACTCCTCGGACGTAAAATTACGACCTAACCCCAAGTTGCTTCTGAATAAAAGGGACAAATTTAAGACACTTGAAAGACGTAAAATTACGTCCAAGGGGTTGTTTGCTTATCAGATAGATATCAGACAATTGAAAATATCTGTTTAAATGAAACAGTCACCATGGGCGTAATTAGATCAAAATGCAAATTGTATTTTTTAGGAAATTGGTCAAAATTTTTGTGGGAGGGAACGTGTTAACAGAGCATACATGATGTATTCGAACGCGGTAAATTCTTCAACTTAGCATTTGTAAATTTGTGAATTTACCACTATCTTAAGCTGTATGTAAATCCAAGAAACCCAAAAGCAACGCCGATTACTTGCTCCTACGTAGGTTGTGAGTGGTTTTTAATGTGCTGACTTGACTTCAAAAACAGTATGTTAAGATTTATGTAAAGTGCTTCTTGGTGCTGTCACGTATTTGTATTGGCAAATCGCAAAGGCTATAAAAGGTATAACCTGGTGATGTAATCGCATTAATCGGCTGCCAAAGCCAACCAAAGTCAACACTATGACTTCATACAATACTGTGAACTACAATACAATAAATACAACTTAATACAATACTTCATACAATAATTCTTTGCTCAGTTTTCGTCTGCATCGCAAATTTCGGTTTTGTGGGTGCCAAATTTCGATTCGCCAAAGTGATAAGATCTTTCAACAAAGCCGTTGAATCTGCCGAAGGAATAGTGGACCTCATTGGGCCTGGAGGTTTCCGAGAAATTGAAAAGATACGACAAAGACCGCAGAATTTAGCACTTGCCGTTTACAGTATTAGCAGATAAATTGCAACTAAAGTGTACTATGAACGAAGATTACCAGTTGACAGAGGATATTACAGAAATATTAATTATAGTCGGTGAAAATAAAATATGGAGTATGGTAATTTTTCTGGAACTGAAAGTGGTCTCCTAACTCCTAAGTCTATTTGAATCAATCTGTGCCTATTTAACTCTGATTTGTGTCCATCAGGAAGCACGAAGTCCCGTCCCCCAAATATAGAAACGAAATTTGACCCAACACCATTGGCCGTTTTGTGGTACATTCTGTGAAAAATATTACAAAAAGGAATTGCATTTGAAAACTTGCATGACCCCTCCTTACACTGAATTTGGGGTGTGTTGGCTCGTCCACAGATACAGAGGTTTAATCAGCTTTAACATTGACTGGACATTTGTGGAGAAAAAATTGTAACGCAGAATGTTGTATTTTACCAACAGCTGTACTAGGTAGAGCGGAGAAAGCTCCAATTTCGAAAGTAGCCTTTCTGTTCCTGACTTCTGCTGGAAGAACTCCTCTTGTCTTTTCTCTTAAATTTCGGTATTTTTCCAAATTCTGTTTCAACCTTTGAAGAGTGTGTGGACTTTCGGACTTCATTCAAGTAAAAGGAGATTAGTACTAGAAAAATCTTCGGGATTAATTCGTGGAACCGACGGCCGAGCCTCTATACGTTCACCCCAATCAATCAAAGGAAAGTTAAATCTTTTGGGTTTATGTATGCAAACTGATTAACTGAATAAGATGGTCATCAAATTAATTATGTGTGCGGCCACCTCACCTCAGTCGGTGATCTGGTTAGGGGTAGTGAGAGCTTAGAGCGTATGCATTTTTAAGGGTGGGGGGTACTACTTCCTGACATTGAATAATTGTCATAGCAATTACCTGAGGTGGTTTTACGTGGATATCAGGACGCCCATTACGTCCACCGTAATGGAGATTCTGTAGTAGCTTCTCCTAACGGCCATCCCTTGGCAGTCTCTGTAAATTGCCCATGAGAGTTGTGACATGGGCTGTTCGAGCTTATTTTTGCAAGCTCTAGGCTTGACATGATCCTCCACTTTTAGCACAGTAGGAAACCACTGAGCTATCAAAGGTTTCGTTCATTTATTAATTATAATTAGATTGAGATTAGAATAATGTGTAACCTGTCCTGCGTTCATATCTGTGCCAAACTTAATCGTTTTAATAGTGAGTCAGCACCACACTAAAATGTGTTCTTGTTTCAGAAGCCAACAAACACATACACAGCTACGGCGTGCTTTATTCTGCCCTGGCGCACAACTACAAACCTATTTGATGAATGTTTTCAAACTGGTTTTTTAGCACATTCCAAGTGTCGTTTTAAATGCGCTGCTTTTTTGTCGTTTCACACAGGGAGTAATTCACCCAGCTTTCGATTAGGATTGCCACTTGGATTTCAAAGCAAATAAATTTATTATAAGTATTCGCTTTTAGTTAATAAGTCTAGAATATCTTGACTTTGATAGAATTAAATTGAATATTTTTGGCTTTAGTAGATCTAAATTCCTAAATTGCCTCATGGCTCGTCCTGACTCGGTGATCCTGATTTATTACATTATTTTAAAATTATAATGGTAAAAGTTGAAAAAATTTTGTTTATACTATCTAATCGTCTTTGTCTCAAGTCTATATAATCTTAACGCTTTTCAGGCTGGTCACATAACATTCATATCAGAATTTTCGGCTGTCAGACAAACTCAAAAGGGTTCCATTACTGCCAAGGACAATTCGAAGAGTCGTATTGCAAGTTACAAAACCTTAAAGCAAACAACTAAAGATATTACTCGATACGTTGATGGCGCAAACAGAACATCTGATTATGAGAGACATTTTTGAAGACAATAAATTTCCGTTTTGTAAGATTTCCGTACGTAAGCTTTCCGTTGGAATTTTCAGTTTTTCAGTTTCACTAAGCCTTGCCTGGTAATGATGATTGATGACTGCCACTTGAAGACACTGAGCAATTACTTTGTGTAGACCCTGGGCTTTCTATTAGTAATTAGCTGTAGGTACCTTTTTAAATAGCTAGCTATCCGTCTACCTTCTCGATAAATATTTAGTAAAGAATTTCGAGATAAACTGAAACTCCATGTTGACCCAATTTTGTGTTGTTTCAGGGAAATCATAATTGATTTGTTTAGCACTGGTTATGCTTTCTTTCATAGACTCAATTTTGTTATTCATTGGGAAACTTGTGGCTAAGCACGCTCCCGAGTTAGGGTTGGCAGTTTCGCGGGGCGCAGAAAGTCAAGCAGGTGTTACGTTTCGTAAAGCTTGTACAGCCGTCAGAAATGACCTGAACGTCATAAAGAGCAAGATCAACAATATTTCGATGTAAGTCTAGACCAGGGATTTGAATCTGCATTGGTACCACGGAGAGCTGAGTGGTACTTGTATGCAGACGTCCACTTATGTGTAACAATCGCAAAAGTTAACAGGACTTAGTTCACTTTAGCAAACCTTGACCAATTTAGCTCAAGTTTTGTGTGGGTGCATTCCAGTGATTTTTTCAAATAATTACAAAAATTATAATGCGCTGATTTCATGTAATAGATTTTTTCAATTTGCACCAGCAGTTGCACTTGAGCTGTCGTTCTGTACAGCACAACACCTTACCCGCCGTTTTTGAAGGTAAAATTATTTCAGCTAGCTAATCTTATCCTGAACATAGCAAATTTTTGCACCATCAATTCAACAAAATAGGTATATGACGGGCAGAGTATTAAACGTTTTCGCTCAGCCAGCACCTATTTAGTTTCAGTCCGAGTTTCAGTTCTTTATCCAAAATAGTTCCGGTTCAGTTGGTGGCCAGAAATAATTTCATTTTCAGGTCTCTTCCCTAGTATCAGTTTAGGTTTCAGTTGCAGTCACTGAAACTGGAAACTGTAGGTACTTGAGTTTCAGCGTCAGAGACATCACTATTTACGCAGCACTCAATATGAACAAGCCATTGACTTCACAGTTTAATTATGCAGAACGTTGAGTGCCAGGTTAGACTTATGCAATGATTTTAACACATCAACCGAGGAATCATGCCCCTTTTGGTGCATAACTTGTTACGTTGGTCCGTTCCGTTAATATGTAGAGGTGTCAATTACCAAGATCTGCTAAGATAAGGATAGGCTTTTAACAAGCTTTTAAATTTAAAGTCGAGTTCAGGGGCTGATCCTGACTTTAGGATTGTGTATGAAACAGGAAGATAGAAGTCACTCTGAAATAGACTGTCATTTTATAACCAGCTGCTTGTATGTACAGGATGCCCTCATTAGGCATGGTCCGGATGATAAAAGACAATCTTGAAATGGATCGCGCTGTTGATCCTGAACCCGAGCTTGGATTTAGTCACTTGCCCGACATATTCAAATCTTTGGATACATCAGTGTGAATTGATATTCAATTTGTAGAAACTTGATTATGTTCGCCACATTTTTTCTAAAACGAGAAGAAACTTCGAAATTTTTAGTGCTGTTTCAGTGTTAAACATTTTTATTCTAAACGACCAAAGTCAGTTGAGAAGAGAAGAGCATTAAAAAGTTACAACTAATCAGCCAAGCTGCTAACTAAGAACTAATCTCAAATTTTGGTAACCTAATTTGCATAAATACAACGTCTTTGAAAGCTGAAATAGTTTGTGGAATCTGAAGGTTGCGCGGGGGGTGTGCGAACATAAGCACAAATGAAAATCTGACTGTGGGGGACCTGAATAAAAATTACAGCGTGTCCAAAGCCATGACAGATCGCCCGAACACAACCTTAAATTTAAGAAAAGTTAAAACATCTGAATTTCCAGGCATTAGGCCCCCTCCGGCTAAAAAACGAGCAGTAGCGGCATACTGGTCCAATGATGAAGATAGGGTGAGCAGGAGTAGAGAAGGGCGCCTATAGTGCTGAACATAGCTAATTTCCGCGTCAATAGTTCTGCCTCCAGGCAGAACAAAACTGCAGCGGCAACACGTTCATGCCGATTTGCTTGTTTTCTATCGATTGGTGGCAGCCCCAACTTTCTAGGTGCTCTCAGGAAAAAGTAGCAGCCCAAAATGTAAACCTGTGTTCAGTGAAACTGAAACTGAAAATTATTTACTTTAGATGTGAAGTTTGTATTCTAGAGCTCAAATGAACGGAGTAAAGGAAAACTTCCAGAAAGGTTTAAACATTCTCGAAGAAATTATGGAAGAAGATAACCAGTGTATTAACCAAGTTCAGGACACACATGGAATAACCACCAACTTGAACGCCATGAGTCTACTGTTCAACACTGCCAAAGGATCCGCCCGGTTTGAGGACGCAAAACGGAAATTCCATCTCGCCTATGAATATGCAAATCAACATTTGGATGATAAAAATATCCCGCTAAGCGAACGACTAAATTGTCTGTCGATTGAATTGTTTTGTGATGTGCTCGACAATGTCAACAACACCAAAACGATTTTGAAAAATATGAGTGTCACTTTGGAACGTTTTGTGAGCCAAGAAGACGTGAAACAGGCCATAGTTCTACGAGATTACGATAAAGTTGCCCCAGTTTTAGCAACTCTTGCTCAACTGAAAAATGCAATCCTAAGCTTTATGGAAGAGCCTGAGTCAAGAAATGAAGCTGCTCAAAACTACTTCAAAGACGCCTGTGGTTCTTGCTGGGACCGAATTACAGAAATCCGTGAACGATCTTTCAAAGCATTTTCCAGCAAAGATGAGCCGCCTCTGACGAAAATAGAGGCAATTTTCTACACCGTCATCCTGACATCCCAGGACACGAAATCAATGAATGAATGTTTCTTGAGTCCGTCCTTTTTCGAACAAGCGCTCGGGTTGCTCAAAGCAGACGTCATACCACTAAGAGTGATAAAGTTTGATGGGTGTCTTCGTTTGGAACAACTTTTTAAAAGATTTGAAGTTGATCCAAGCCAGAATGTCAGGAAACTGTTAATGTTTGAGCAGATAGAAGAAAACAATCCTTCGAATACAGAAAAGGAAACTTCATTTTTTGAAGGCGACGACTCAGAAAGCAGTTGCAAAGTTTGTCAATTTTACATTAAGACATGACTGTATTTTGTGCAGTAAAGTAAATCTAGAGTTGAGAATGTTCAATGTAAGTAAGCAGCAGGCTTAGTATGATTGACATAGTTTGAATTAAGATCTGTTCTTGGTGAGGAAACATATCAGAGATTGTCTAAGTCACCTAGTCTTGACCGGTTCCCGTGTTTTCAAAAAATTTTCACAATTGAGCAAAATACATTTTGTGCAAAAATGCGTATTGAATTGTAACCATAACGTTTGATTTTTTAGTGATTTCAAAATTTTGTACGGGGCATACTAGAGGCTGATAAATTCAATAATTTTTTGAATTTTAAAGTTTTGAATTAGTAATGGAGGCCAAGAATACGAAACACATTTTCCCAATTTGCCGAAGACTTGCATATGCGGGCTTTCTGGCGTGCGCAGCCACTAAAACGTCATTTTATGAAAGTAGACGTATTTTTCTACCATTTTATAATTCGCAATTTTAAGCTCATTTAAGCATCTCTCAAACATTTTACAGTCGTCACAGAAGCTTGTGGCACTTGGACCTGGCTTTCTTAGTTTATCAACACTTATGTAGAACGAACGACTGCAATCTCACAGCTTCGAACTGCACCGATTAATAGACATTTTGCTTTCAGTTCAAGTATCACTGCTAAACGTTTTCTGAATGCACAGCAGGCTTAGTCATGCTGACAAATGTTGAATTCTATCGGCCTGTTTTTGACGCTTCCAAAAGTGGCTGTCAGACCAGAAATTGCATATGATGTTTTTATCAGTGAATGGCAGACTGCGTTAGGTTTTTTGCACATCATTGCGATGTGTGTAGGTATTTTAGTTGCATTCGTATTGTGTCAGTAATTTTAAATAAAACTTTCAAACTCAGTTGTGAACAGTAATTAAGCTAAAACTAAACTAACGTAACTAAAACAATAGAAACAATAAAGCACGTTGTTGGCTAGCTGGCTTAGCTTGCATACGAACTCCTTCTAACTTGATGCAACTAATTCAGTAGGCAGACAGATCGGAGCGTTAATCTAAAAGTTCGAAGCCCACGATTTGCAGTTCGCAAGTTCTTACATTTTACATTAAAGTTACATTTTAAAGCTGGGTTCCATGTCGGGCTCTCACAGTTAATTTACTGTAGAAATGTAAACTACAAGCTTACCGAGTTTCAATCGCTGCTTTTCCATTGCATTTGATACAGCTGTAAACAGGCCTTTTACTATTAATCTGTGGATAAAAGTTAATTAAAGTTGGCTATTAATAGCAAGTTTAAAACTGTTTACTGAGCCGAAGAAATGTTTACTAAAATTACCGCCACACAAGCAGGTTCATCCGTTTAATTCCAACATTATAATCATTGATAACTGGGGCATAAGTATCTGCAGCCTTACCTTTCAATAAGTAAAATTACTGGTGTTTCAGGAATTCTGTATCCCTGCCGCTTAATATCAACTGCTCTGTGATGGTTGCTTTCGTGGACTCTGTATTATCATTCATTGGGAGAATGTTAGTAAAGAAACTGCCAGAGAAAGGAATTGAGCTTTCAAAAAATACTAAAACTGAAACTGGCATTACCGTTTACAAAGCCTGCGAACTTGTCAGAAACGATCTGAATGCCATAAAGAGCAAGATCGACAATATTTCCGTGTAGGTTGGTACACATTGTTTCAATCTAATTTATTATAATTTATTATTTATTTATGATTCTCAGTAAACGATTTCTTTATTCGCCGATTCACTGATCCTGCCACAGACGTTGCAGAACAGGGGCTTTTTGAAGTAACCATTTCACCGCCAGTTACGCCCTAGAACGGTTTGCCCATAATTGTTGCCATTTAACGGACTGGCTTACGGCAAATTAGACTTAATATTCTTAACTTGGTTAGCACAAACTTTCCGGCTTTTTGCTTACATCACAGTTTCCTTGTATGTGTTTTTAGAATTTTTATTGCAACAAGCATTTTGGTTTATTTTAGGTCTCAAATGGAAGGCGTAAAGGAGAACTTACAGAAAGGCTTGAATATCCTTGCTGAGATTGTGTCTGAACCAGAACAACTGATGCTTGAATCAATGGACGATAACCAACACTTGACCTCGAACCTTCCTACCATGATCTGTATTTTCAATAATGTCAATACAGCGAAGCGATTTGAAGATGCAAAAAGAAAATTTGATCTCGCATACGAATATGCAAACCAACTTATGGATAATCCTAACATTCCTCTAAGCGAACGGCTAAACTGCTTGGCTATTGAAGTATTTTGTGACGTTTTGGAAAATTCTGGGAGCAGCTCAACCTTGTTGAACAATTTGGCTATAACCATCAAACGTTTTGCGAATCAGCAAGACGTGAAAAAAGCTATAATCGGAAAGGATTATATTAAAACATCTGAGATACTAACAACACTGGTTTGCCTAAAGATGGCCGTCGTGCAATTGCTCAACGGAGACCAGGAAGCTAGAAATGAGGAAGCTACAAACTATTTCAAAGATGTATGTCATTCTTGGTGGGATAGCGCCGTCCAAATTGCCAAACAATGTGAAGTCCACTACGCCAAGTGGGACGTGCCGACACAGAACCACACACAAACCATTTTGTGTGCCATAATATTAACTAATTTTGATGAGTCCAAGATCGCCGATACATTTGATTACCATCTGTTTTTTGGTGAATCCGTGAAACTGATGGAATCTGATGTCCTGCCAAAGATCCTGCAAACTTGGCTTCTGCACTTACTGTTTAGAACTATGGATGACTCTTGTCACCTTACAGAGGACTTAATGATAACTCATCTGCTTAACGCGCGCGCCGACCCAAATACTTTCGATGAGCAAGGAAATACTCCGCTCCACCTTGCCAGCAGTGATATCTCGAAGCTTAATCTTGTTCCACTACTCCTGAGACATGGAGCTGATTCTAATATTACTGATCAGCGTGGAAATACGGCACTTCATTTCATTTGTAAGGTTCGAACAATCAATCAAAAATATTTTCCTTACAAGAATGTCGTTCGTTCAAAACTTGAGCTCATTCCTCTAGTCTTAAAGCATGGTGCTGATCCTAGCAGGAAGAACGTTGAGGGATACCTGCCTGCAGATTATCTCAGAGAGAATTTGACAGACCCTTCGTTTCCTGCGAAACATGTTGACTACCTGCATTCCGCGCTGCATTTACTTGAGGGAAAGACTGGAAAAAGAGAACTTCAAGGAAATTGTTAAAAGCAAACAGACTTGGTCAGTATTGTTGCTTTTGCGTTTGCTGACTATGGTCATGTTCGCCAAATACTTCATCTCAGACAGCGTTAGTGGTTTTGACTGTTAGGTTAGCTAGTGAATGTAACTAATACTTTTTTGAAATTTACAGAAGATGTCTACATACTGCTATCACCATTAATAGTGGTTTAGTACTGAAGTTCAGAACCTCAAAACTGTTCGAGAAACTCAATAGGGAACTCAGTGGTTATTTTCCAGTTTAATAATAGCGAGAGTGCAGAATTGCACGATTATTAAGAAAAATAGTAAGCCGCTAGGGGCTTCTCTTCTTTGCATTGCGTAACTGTGCTCCGACCAGAATATTCCCCCGTTTGGGGGGGGGGTCGGCCAGATCAACACAACATACCCCCTCCGTTTGGTGGGGGGGGGGGGGCAGCCAACAGCAAATCAGATTGTTGAAAACCCCCCTCCGTTTGGGACGGGGATCTAGCGGAGGATTACGTTTGTTGCAGCTTATTTCAAAAAAGGGTCCCCGTTTGGGACTGGGTCGCTGAAAGAGGTTCCTGTTTGCGGGGGGGGGGGTCGAAAGTGAGTGGTCTCCGTTTGGGGGTCGCCAACAGCCAATCAGAACCTGCCAAACTTAGCCTGCTTGAGCAACCGTCCTCAAACGGGGACCCCTTTTGCCTACCCCTCCCCAACCAAGCGGGTACCTCTTTTTGGCTACGTCTCCAAACGGAGGCGTGTATGTTTTGTCGAACTTCGACCCCTTCCCAAACGGGGGAGCATTCGCGTATTGTGGGCGGAGCGCCCGTTACGCGATGCCAAGAAGAGAAACTCTCTAGTGGCTTACTCTTCTTCTTCTATAATATACGTAATTTATTATGGACTCTTGATAATAGCATTATTATTAGTTACACTTCAACAAGAGTTGACGAAAGTTCGGAGGTTCAATACAATAGCTAGCACGTTCAACTTTTAGGAATCTGTGACAAATATAGATTATACAACTCACTCTCTCTTTTCCTATGTTAATTGCGTGCGTATATATAGCTGAGTGCACGCTACAGAGAGCTTTGTTGCTCTTCTGTATCGTGCACCGTGCGTATAAGTTACTTATCCGCACGGTGCACGCTGGGAGGCCTGGACCTACACTAATTTGCTGCGCCATGCAGAGAAATGCATAGCGCAGCAGTGTGTACTGCTGAGCTCCAACCTAGACAGCTCAGCTGCACACCAAAAAAAGGCCTCCCAGCCACGGCAATTTACTGCCAGGTAATCTTTAAAATTGCTTGAATTTATGCTCTCAGCTGCAGCATCAGAGAATCAAGTTTCATAAGTTTAGTGGCAAGCTTCTTTTGTAGCTTGTTTCGTTGTATAAGTACTTTACAACACGACATTGCTTGCATTCAGAGATTAATGCAGCGTCGCACGGGAAGCCCTCGTGCGTGGCACTCGTGCGCTTCGCGCACTCGTGCCACACACTCGGAGCTTCCCGCACGGCGTGCGTATAAATCTCTGAATGCACGCAGAGCCGTGCTATAAAGTATACTTAAGGCTAACATAAGCACTTGAAGGTTGAATTTTTAAATCAACTATCCCCCACAAGATGATTAAATGACTTATCATCATTCAAGTGAGCGCAACAGTTACAATACAATATGGTGCAGACTACAATACAATTTGCTCAAACTTCGCACACTTATTGCGAATATACCTTTTTATTATTACTGTACAAAGTTTGTGTCTGACGTTGTTAATAAGCGCTTCCATTTTCTCTAAGATGACCACATGCGGCGTAGTTAACATCTGGTAGTTGTACAATTCAATCTAATTTGGTCGAGACAATGCAAAAAACCATTAAATTTGCTAAAAGTTTGCATATCTACAAATCTCATGTCTCATAATTTGCAACTGGTAAAGCCTCCACAGAATGTCTTAAAGAAATAAACCAGCCACAGTTTTTCATTGTTCTGTGGACTCGAAGTTCAGAAAACTAACACACACTTTAATGTAGCAGGTATAATAACTGTAGTCAAAGATGGTATGGGAATAGATCTTTTTCAAAGTCTTAGATTTCTACATAATCTTTAATTAAATTCTTCTTAACATATTTAACTGCTTCACATTTTCCCGCCCGCCTTGAAAAGCTGAGTACCACTGTCGAAAGGTCTCAGTCTGTCTTGGGCAACCGTTTGAGTTTTCCACGGTTGAGGAGGGCGGTGTATCACGTAGTTCTTTGGATACTTGAAGGCTTTCACAATGAAAGGGCCATCCCAGGGACGGGTCAACTTTTTTGAACGTCCCGGCTTGTATAAAATGTCCGGTCTGTATAGTAATACCATATCCCCTTTCTTGAACCTGTAATTTTCACTGTTCTGATTGTAATTAGTCCTCTGGTTCTTTTGGGAAATGTTGATATTCTTGTCCACAAATCTCTTGGTTTCCTGAAAATATCTTCTTCTTTGTTGGCTGTAGCTTTCGTAGCTTGCGTAGACTGGCGGGGGTAAGAGGTTGGTATCGACCGGAAGTCTAGCCATGCGGCCGTATAAGAGTTCGAAGGGTGTCATTTTTGTTGTCTGCTGAACGCTTGTGCGGAAAGCAAACAGAAGTGAGGGCAGGTGGTCGTCCCAATCTTTTTGATTCTCTTGAACATAAGATGAAAGCATATCACTGATGGTGTGGTTAAATCTCTCGACTTGGCCATCGGTCTGTGGGTGATAAGATGAGGTTTCCATTTTCTTCGTAGCGAACAAGTCGCACAATTCTTTGACGACCTTTGCCATAAAATTACGTCCTCGGTCCGAAATCAGCTTGTTAGGGGCGCCGTGGCGGCAGATGATGCTCTCGTAGATAAATGATGATATGGTCTTCGCATCCGCTTTCTGAATAGCTTGTGCTTCTGGCCACTTTGTCCAATAGTCTTGCGCCACAACTATGTAGTTGTTCCCATTAGTCGTCTTTGTTAGTGGTCCCAGTATGTCGATTCCCACCATCTCGAAAGGACTAGAAGCTGTAATAGGCATCAGTGGAGACCGTTGTATTGGCTTGTTCCTTTTTGACTGGCATATGTCGCAAGCTTTGCACCAGGCGTCGATGTCACGGTACATACCAGGCCAAAAATATCTTTCTCTGATCTTCAGGTAGGTTTTATGAAATCCTAGATGTCCACCAGTCAATGGTTCTTCATGGCATATTCTGAACAAGGCAAATGTATGAGCCGATGGAATAACCAGTTGATGAACAATCCTCTTTTGATGAGGCGGCACGAACAAGTGGTGAAGGATGTCATCCTTAACCACATAGTCTTTGGCCACCCTTCTAATCCTGTCTTCCATATTTCTGTCGTCAGGGAGAGCTTTTGAGGTCAAGTATTCTATTAGTGCCATGTAGAAGAAATCCTTTCTCTGCTGAGCTGCCACGGACTTCAGAGATAACGGCCCTTCGCATGAAATAGCATTCACGCTGTGTTGATAACGCCTGGACAAGGCGTCCGCGTTTTGATGAAATTTTCCTGGTCTATAAATAATCCGGAAATCAAATTCTTCTAAAGAGATTATCCACCTGGCTAGCTGACCCTCCGGTTCTTTCATCGACCTTAGCCACTGTAGCGCTCGATGATCAGTTACTACTGTGAAAGGTCTGCCCAAAAGGTATTTTCGGAATTTCTTTAAGGCCCACACAATGGCTAATGCTTCGCGTTTGGTAATGGCATATCTTGCTTCGGCAGGACTCAATTTTCTGCTTGCATAGGCGATGACTACTTCTTTGCCGTGCTGGACTTGTGTTAACACTGCTCCGAGTCCTGTACCACTAGCGTCCGTATGTACTGTAAAAGCTTCATCCAAGATCGGAAATGCTAACACCGGCGGAGAGGTCAACGACTCCTTCACACGGAGAAATGCTTCTTCTTGCTCCTTTTGCCAAGTGAATGATTCATCCTTTCGTAGAAGCTTCGTTAACGGTGCCACTATCTTGGCGAAGTCTTTAATGAACTGGCTGTAGTATGTGGTGAGACCAATGAATGTTCTAAGGGTCTGCACATCTTTTGGCGGTTCAAAATCCTTTACTGCTTCAATCTTCACTGGAGAAGGTTTGAGACCGTCTGAAGACACGGTAAAACTCAGGAAATCCACCTCATTGCTGACAAACATACACTTCTTCGGCTTCAATCGTATGTTCGCAGCACGCAGCATCTCTAAGACTCTCTTTAGATGTGCTAGGTGTTCTTCAAATGTCTTCGAATACACCAGAATGTCATCGATGTAGACTAGGGCGTATTTTCTTAAAGCTTCTCTCAGGACAATATCCATTGTTCTTTGAAAGGTTGCCCCGGAGTTACAGAGTCCGAACGGCATAGATTTCCATTGGTACAGGCCATCATGGGTGACGAAGGCACTTTTCTCCCTATCTTTCTCTTCTAAATCGATTTGCCAATATCCGCTAAAGGCATCTAATGACGTAAAGTAGCGAGCCCCGGCAAGATAGTCTAAGCTGTCGTCTATTCTTGGCATCGGATAAGTATCTTTCTTTGTGATTTTATTCACCGCCCTGTAGTCAATGCAAAAGCGGTCGCTTCCATCCTTCTTCTTCACCAGTACAACAGGAGAGGACCATGGAGAAAACGAAGGCTCGACGATCCCTTGCGACAGCATCTGATCCACTAGGGTTTGTATTTTAGTTCTCACAGAAAATGGTGTTCGATACGGCAACTGTTTGATCGGCAAATTGTCCCCTGTGTCGATTCGATGAGACATCACATTAGTTTTTCCCATTTCGTCGTAGTCTAAGGCAAACTGGTCGGCGAACTGCACTATGAGGTTTCTAATTGAAGACAACTTGTCCGGCTCCTTCTTAAGTTCTTCGGAAATGCCAATTTGCGATAGGATGTTTTCTATCCTTTCTGGAGTAAAGAAATCTTTCTTTTCTGGCTTTGTGCTTTCTACTGCTGCCTTCTGGTTTGTTTTCACTGCTTGCACCTGTTCTTCTTCTAATGGGGTGAAGTGTCCTACCACGGATCCCTTTCCTACTCTGATGCTGTATGGCTGTGCATTGATGAGAGCAAGAAGGATCTTATTCCCCTCCGTTACCACTGTGACACCATCCCTGATTGTGCTTCTGGTAGTTTTCGGTTTCGGATGAACATTAGCGGAGAAAGACTCAACGTATCCTAGCGTGCCAATGGGACCAGGAACTACGGCTTCCACCAGTTTTTCACTTCTGGGACCAATGGTGACCCCTTGAGGAAGAACTATATCTACAGATGAAATGGATTCTTGAGCTAAGCTGCAAAATGCTTGGCAGCCGGAAGGCAATGTCAGCTTCTTTCGGTGAAAATCAATCTCTGCACCAACTGCGGAAAGGAAATCTGCTCCTAGGATAAATGGATGTTGAAGGTTCGAAGCAACTACAATTTGATGCTTCACAGATGCTCCACATACTGAAATCATAGCTAGCAGTGTGCCGAGGAGTACCACTTTTTCTCCTGAGACACCTGAAGCGGAGAATGGAGCCGGCTGCAGGTTGTTCTTAGCATCAGGGAAGAGTTCTGCTAGGGAATCCTCAGAAATGAGGGTTAAACTGGACGCAGAGTCTACACACATCTGAACAACCTTGCCCATAACGGATCCTATCACTTGTGGTATTAATTTTCGTCGTCTTATACAACTAGCGACAGGTTTCGGCTTCGAGATTCGTCTCAAGCTTTGGATGCCGCCAGTACGCAGCACTTGAGTTGAATCTCTGACGTCCGGTTCACAAAGCTTTTGAGGGGTCCCAACAGCTTTTGTAGTAATGGTACCACACGGCTTAACGACTGCATTATATTTCGGCTTCGGCTTCCTGCTACCTACGGCTGGGTTATGCTGTAGCGACTGTAGCTTCTCTTCTTTAGGATTTAATTTGATTACATTTTCTTTTGAATCTGTAGACATGGGTATTGGTAGTTTCCCTATGGGATTTACCAATCCTTTATTCCTGGAGGGGTTTACCAGTTCCACTGTCGACGGCCCCCTCGTGCTGCCGACTGGTTCCCGTTTCCCGACTTCGAGACCCGGCTTCTACAGTACTTTGCAACGTGTCCTGATCTTTCACATTTAAAACAGATGGGTGTATTGTTGTCAGTTCGCCAAGCATCAGTAGGTCTTGAATCTACTCCCTTGCCCTTATCTCTTTTTGCTTGTTCGAGTTTATCTTCTAAATTTTTGATATGATTTTGAAGGCGTTTTTCACTTTCTCTCTGAGTTCTCTCAATCGATTTTAGATGTTCATGAAGTTGATAAAAATCAAAATTCTTTTCACTCTTGTAGTTTACGGCTTGAACAGCATCCTCCACTTTCTGAACTTTAACAACATCAATTGCAGCAATACTCTTACCGGATGCGATCTCCTCTTGTGACTTTAGTGACTGGTGGGTTTCTAACCTTTTTGCTATTTGGAGGGCGTCCGTGTAAGTTTTAGGGCATGCTTGGAGGACTTTCCATTTGATCTTGTTTTTAAGGCCATGGATAAATTTGTCCAAAATTATGGCATCCTGTGCATTGATGGGCAATTGGGTATGGGCACGATGAACCAGCTTTGAAATATCCAATCCAAATTTTTCCACAGATTCATCTTCTCCTTGAATTCTTTCTGAAAGTTGAACATAGAAAATTTGGCGGGCGTCTTCGGGTAGGAAAGCGTCTGTTAGGGCCTGTTTTAAAGAGTTATAGTCATTCTGGATTTCGGGCTGACGGACAAGGAGTTCCTCGTATTTGTCACCAGCAATATCGGATAAATAAACTGGCACAATCCGTACTTTGTCCTGATCGGTCCAATCATTAGCTTTCGCGATTCTTTCTAGTCTTTTGAACCACCCATCGATATCATCCCCCGGCTTTCCAGAAAATAAGTCAAAGTTTCTGAGTCCGATTTGGGAAATGGTCTTTGTTCCTCGGAGTGGGGGTTGAGGATCACGCTGCGGTAGCGGTTGATCGTCTTCTCCATCTTCGTCTGATACAGAAATTCGGCGATTACGTCTTCCTCTCGGCTTAGTTTTCCGCTGCCACCAAAATATGTGGACTCGAAGTTCAGAAAACTAACACACACTTTAATGTAGCAGGTATAATAACTGTAGTCAAAGATGGTATGGGATTAGATCTTTTTCAAAGTCTTAGATTTCTACATAATCTTTAATTAAATTCTTCTTAACATATTTAACACGTTCACTACTAAAGCAATTTTTGCAAATAACGCCAGAGACTAATCCTGTTCCAATTCTAATACTTTCCTGATCACGCCAAAAATTTTACTGAGCAATTAGCATACACTTAGTAGCATTTTCACGCCGGTGGGTCAGGTAGTCCTTCTCGCCTGAGTTCATATCAGAGACTACCTGACCCACCGGTGGGTCAGGCCATTTTTTGACAATTTTTGTGTTTCAGATTCATTTACTTTAATTTTTATCTGCTTATTTCTCATTTTCTGTCATACTTTCGCAGCATGGAACAGGACTCCGATGTCAGCAGTGAATCTGAGTCCGACATTGATGATGATTTCCTTGATCCAGATTATGTGGAACCTAACCTGGATCTTTCGGAATCGGAAGAATCGGGGTCAGATGCGGACAATAACAGCCGACCACCGTCTGACTCCGACGACGACGACGACGGCCAAGGTGCGCCAGCGCAGCCCCCAGCCCAGCCACCAGCGCAGCCTGTACGGCAGTGGCATGCCATTACGGGAAGACAGCCTAATTTTGACTTTGATGACTTACCAGGACTGAAGGTACCTATTGCGGGGACTGGTAACAATAACCAAGTTACTGCTTACGATTTGTGGAAGCTTTTCGTGACCGATGACCTCGTCAACATAATGGTTGAAGAAACCAATCGATACGCAGATCAGTTCATTAGCTCTCATCCCGTGCGCCGATCGTCATCAGTCAAGCGCTGGAAACCTGTAACGTTCGAAGAGATGGAATCATTCGTTGGGATCATTCTCGCCATGGGCATTTGCAAGCTTCCGAAGCTGTCTTTGTATTGGAGTCGGTATCCTCTCTATAGAAATCAGATGATCAAATCAGCGATGTCTCGTGATCGATTTTGCATCATCCTGCGGTTTTGGCATTTTGCCGACAATGCCAATCCAGGAGGAACCCGAATGGCTAAAGTTCAGTCTGTAATTGATGCGTTCTGCAACAGTGCGCGTACTGTCTACGTGATCGGGAAGGAAATCGTCATCGATGAGTCCATGATTCCTTGGCGAGGACGCTTGATTTTTCGCCAATATTTGCCAGGAAAAAGTCACAAGTATGGCATAAAGGTGTATAAGGCTTGCAATCCGGGAGGTTATACGTGGAATCTGATGGTGTACACTGGTCGAGGGACAACCCTTGGTCCTGATGGGCGGCCACACGCCGATCAAGTTGTTTTGCATTTGTGTGAAACTTTGCTTGACTGTGGTCGTACTCTATATCAGGACAATTTCTACAACCGGGTGGGACTTGCTGAGGATTTGTTGAACAGGGAAACGTACTTCTGTGGGACTCTACGACAGAATCGTAGTGGCAATCCCGTTGAAATCATCGGCAAGAAATTGAAACGGGGCGAAGTCATTGGAAAAGAAAACGACGTTGGCGTAAAAGTGATCAAATGGAAAGATCGGCGAGATGTGCTTATGATATCAACTTGTCCCAATCATGATACCACGCTGCTGGATGCCGGATCTCGAAGCCGTGGTGAACCGGTTATGAAGCCCAAAATAGTTTTGGACTACAATAATGCGAAGAAGGGTGTTGATCTATCCGATCAAATGTCGGCCTACTATACCGCTCTACGTAGATCGATCAAATGGTACAAAAAAGTGGCTATAGAAATTTTGTGTGGAACTTCTGTTGTGAATGCCTTTTATCTGGAAAGTGCCTTATTTCCTCGAGCAGGTCGCCCACAGGATATGCTGAGTTTTCGCGAGCGCCTGATCCATCGTTTGATCACGAAAACAGAACTCGGTCCGGGTGAACGCGGAAGAGAGAGAAATGTTGAAGCGGCTAGAACCTCAGACCACTTTATGGGACAGTTTGAAGGTACAGTTAGATAAGCGTTTACATGATGTTGTAGTGTTGTAATGCGCCAGTCTACTCCTGTGTAATATTGCACTGCACCAGTCAAATCTGGTGTAATGTTGTAATGCTTCAGTCGAAAAAGGGAAATTTACGCGCCTTGCCCACGCTTCAAACCCAAAAGTTACAAAAAACATTTAGTATCATATTTATTTATTTATTTACTTTTTAGGAAGCGCCAGGAGTAAGCGAAAACGCTGCAGCGAATGCTATCGGAAGTTGTCAGCTGAAGGCGATTGGAAGGAAGCAGCCAAGAAGGCCAAAAAGGTTAGAACCTACTGCAAGGACTGCCCAAACCAGCCGGCTCTGTGCACCAAATGCTTTGAAGAAGTGCACAAGAAGAATTAGATGGGATTTGCTGACACGTCATCACACATTTTGGCCAATTTTGTTGTGTTTTTTCTGTTGTCAGAAAGTTTTGTGACTAGAAGTAAAATCTGTTGTTGAGTGAATTACATTGGTGTATAAACAAAACCATTTGCTGGTATAATGCTTCCAACATGCACTAAAATCATTAATAGAGTTCTCCACAGCAAACTAAAAACTTTTGTGCCTAGTTAAAAACATATGGCATTCTGACCCACCGGTGGGTCAGCAGTCTGTCAGTGAAAATCGATCTGACCCACCGGTGGGTCAGTAGTGTTGAACGTGTTAACTGCTTCACAATTTTTCACAGTTTTTCATTGTTCTGTCATTATCTCTCTCTATGATGATTAGATGTGGCAATAGCATCATCAGATGGGTGGATCAGTTACAATTTAGTGTATGCACCACAAGCATAGATTAACGCAGAGGGGTCTGGGGGTCCAAGCCTCCCCCAACTCGGACAAGGTACACGCCCTATCAGGTACACGCCCGTGAGGGACAACGGGTAACAAGAAATGTCGAAGGGGTAAGCAAAAATAGGGTGAAATAATTAGTTTTTAGACTACATTTTAAAAAATTTCCGGCTTCGCATACACATGCATATTACCTTATGGAACAACCATAAAATAGGCGCCTTCTGCAATATGATTTTAAACTAATAAAGTGCACTACACTCAATCCGAATAAGTGCCAATCGCAAGAAATTCACCAGATATATCCAACTTTAGCAACATCTTTCTGTCACTTCCAACTGTTTCAATGCCTTCGTAAATGAACTGGAGCGACGAAAGAACCAGAACCTTTGAAAAAAGTTAAACCTATCATAAGACAGATATCACTGAGCCGGATGGCGGCATCCGAACTGCATGCTGACACGTCGACACATGCTCACTGAATTTTGCATTTTGTATTTTGCATCGCACCAACAGTACATAATAACTAAGAGTGTGACAAGTGTCAAGTGTCAATTAGATTTGGGACATCATCTGCACGATAACGGCTGACCCCCCCCCCACAAATTTAGACCCATCACTTCAAAGAAATTTGCACGCTATTTTTGTGTGCTGAAGCTCGCAACAGACGCAAATTGAACCAACTGAGTAGTTGTGTTTTTGAGCTTTAGAACACAAACATAGCGTGCAAATTTCTTTGAAGTGATGGGTCTAATTTGTGGGGGGGGTCAACCGTTATTATACAGATGATGTCCAAAGCCTAATAATTAAGAGCTTGACGCTTGTCACACTCTTAGTTAGCATGTACTCTTGATCGCACTGACTGTATCACATGAAGCTGGTCTTGCGCACTGAATCGTGATGAAATTACCTGTATCGATCAAAACGCTCATTTTACAAAGGTTATTAGTTAGGAAAGTATTGGGTGCTTCATGTTGAATGCCTTATCTACAGTTTTCCCTAAGTTTCTTGTCAATTTCTTTCACTGGAAGCAATAAATAATAAAGCTTAAGAAATTGCCTCTCTGATGACCATCTGCTATTGTAGATTATCTGTTAGATGGAAATGGAAATAATAATCAATTGTTATCAAAGGGTTCAAGGAATTGCTAATTTCCATATAAAAGTCTTTTGTTTCGGACATCCTCTACGGAAAGGTAAAAATTCAAATTTAAGCATCTGCATAAAACAAGACAAAGGATTAGTCCTTCAAGATTAAGTTAAATTTCTAATCAGGCTTTAGCTGCGTCAATATTACCTTGTTATTATAAATATCAATTTTATTTAGATATGCTGAAGTCATGGCTAAGTCAATCATTACGAAGGGGTCTTTTATAAAAAGCAAGTTTTGCCCCATTGTTAGTTATTATTTTTGAAACATGAAAACATAATACTTTAACTTAACTCAAAGTTTTGTTCAAATTCTGTTTTATTCTCTCAAAACTGCACCTCAAATTCTTAGAAAGCTCCTCCAAGATCTCTCTCCAATGCTTCCCTTCTTAGCAAGCGCGTAAACTAGGATTATCCATACGCGCAATCATAAGCATCAAGACTTTGCATATGCTATTCAGTGATTGATGCAAAAAGCTTGTCCCGGAATGCAAGAGGCAGCAGCAAAAAAATCGCTTTCTACAGTTTAATTGATGGTACAAATTCTTACTACTCCTTATTTTAAAAAATTCAAAAGATTTAATTGAAGCTGTGCAAGCAGCTGCCACCAGAAGCTCTTGAAGGTTTTAATTTGAATTCGTTTGCAAACGCTGTTTATAAAGCGTCCGCTTAGAAAGTTACACCTTTTGAACGGCGTATGCAAGCTTCGGACAGCGAAAAATTTGGTTGCCGAACTAGGAATGTTAGTTGAGGCAATAAAGCAGCAGCACGCAGAGACAGTAGCACAGAATAAAAGGTTGTATGCTTTTCAACAAAGCGGTAGATGCAAATATGGCACATCTGCAACAAGAAATTAATATCCTTTTGATCTCCTATAGTACGAGTGATAATTACGATTCCCGATTGGCTGCTCGTGTGTTGACACCCAGCAGTAATAAATTTCAAAATAATAACACTGAACAAAGATGGGACAGGTTTCCCTTTGCGGCAAAGGACACGGTCATCACTGAAAAGGTTTTCCTCTGAGTCAAAAAGGCTATATACTGGTTATCCGTACATGAACATGCGAATCAAGTCAAAAAAGTCAAGAAAATTAAAAAATCATAGTCAACAAAGACATCCATCACAAGTCTAAAGCCGACACCAGTAATGCTTACTCAGGCATCATCCCACGTAAATTAATTTATGCCTATATAAATTTTATAAATAAACAGAACCGTTAGACAACGCTGCTGACAACGACATCGAAGAAGAATCAGAATAAATGTCAACCAGATGTAGAGACCATACTAAATTCTCGCTCTTTGGTCAATACGGGAAAGCACTTGATAGTCGAATCGGTGCTGAGTCCACCCCCCAATTTGGTTATCCCGGAAGTAAACAAAAGCCAGCAAAATTTTAGCCCGGAGGATATAAGCTTGATAACTAAAAAAAGATCCGCTGCATCGCCTTTAAAGAAAGGACAAACACGCTTGAATAATTTTCTGGGAAGTCTGGCGAAGCGAGTATTTGTCAAAACCTCGGGAACAGTCAAGTACCTTCATGAATCAAAATAGGGTTAGAATGCAAAGACAACTTGTGTAGGTGACATTGTCTTGCTGAAGAATAAATAGGTTCACGCTCAGCTTGGAAACTACCCCAAATCAGAGAACTCCTTCTAAGCAATCATGGAAACTGCTGATCAACTAGAGAAAAGTTAGGAAATACCCTTAAGAGATCAATCAACTTTCTCTATCCTCTGGAGCATTTTGTACTGATAACCCGATAAGTGATTTCCAAGAAGACGAATAAAACACCCACAAAGAAAGGCGTTTGACCCTCGCTTTGCCCGAAACTCTGCAAGTTCTAGCGATGGTCTACATTGAGAAAGAAATTATACAGGTCAACGCAGTTCCAGTGAAGTTACCCAACTTTTCAACAGAAGACCTAAAAGGAAGGCTGTCGTGAAAGGGGAAGCCAAAACTAATGAACTTCTTGAATTTGAGAACAGTTCACAAGTAAAGCCTTTCTCCCGGGAGTGTCGTCGATTCCGAAGAAAATAGCCCAAATAAGCAAATTTAGCATTTTAGCAAGATTTTATCCTCTTGATATCTTCCTATATTTTAACACATTTGGACAAATTTTGTGATTAACATGGTCTGAGGAAAAGCTATTGTTAGTCTTAAGTAAACATCATAACAATAAAGTTGCTACAAAGCTACTTTTCTGACATTACAGTATTGCGAAACTGGTCGCCCCAATGAAGGCTGAAGCATTAGATAAAATTTCCAGTTTAAATAACAAACCATTAGGGGCATTCTACAATACTTGTCTGCCGGGAAAGTAGTGGACCCTTTACGTTGAACAAATTTCCTACAGATTGCTGTAGCGGAAGTGTTGTAATATAGCGATTACCAACCACTTGCTACTGGAACTGCGCCCAATAGATAACGCGCCTGGCCTAACAGAATCCAGTTCGTGGGAAGCCTCGCCAGTTACTGATGTTACACGCAACGTACCAGGCTAACCCTAAGTAAGCCATAGAGAACCACGAATAAATATAGATATTTAATAATGGCGCATTGGCCGGGAAAATGCACGTACATAAATGAAGAGGCAAAGCATAGAAATAAGCACACATATAATAAGCATATAAATAAGGCCACAATGACGGAGCATAAGGCATACCAACACAGAGTGCGCGTAGGAGCTACAGACGGGTGGGGGAAACCGGCTGTCGTGACAAGTGCCATTTCTATGGCGGCGACCACCCAAGACTACAACAAACAACCAACTGAATTCAATAAACAGGAGAGACTGAAGTGTCTGCAGACAAAATATGCAAATTAGTCTGCAGACGAAGCAAAATATGTAAACAAATATCTTACACATATGCATCTCCACTACATTGCCAACTTTTCTTGCCAATTTCGCACACTAGAAGGAAACGATACAGAATACTTAATTATCAACAGATCTTGAGAAATTGCAACTCTGATGTCCATCTGTTATAAATGAAGATAGAAACAATAATCAACTGCTATCAAAAGTTTCAAGGAATTACTAACATCTATTGAAAACATCTTTTGTTTCAGATATCTTGAACTGAAATATAATTATCCCAGTTTAGGCATCTGCAGAAAAGAGACAAAGTATTAGTTTCAAATTAGCCCGAATTGCATCAATATTACATTGTTATTCCAAATACCTATTTTGTTCCAAACGTGCCTGACATATGCGTCACTAGCATGAGCATTAACTTGATTACCATTACCAGCATCTAAGAAGTTTAAGTAATGCTTATCTCTTAGTTTTGGTTTCAGTTTCTCAGCTGCCAATAAGGCTTGAATTGCGAATTGCTCTCTCAGGCATCGAGCTGTTGGTTTCATGTGTAGTGCTAACCTTATCAGTTTTACAGCTAATTAGTTAAACGTATTTAAACGTCGCCTAAACAGCCCATCCTTAATCAATAACATTATTGTTTCAGATATCATTTGATTTGGCTCGCGGCCACTTATCCACATCATACTGTTTAATCTTCGGAAATTTGGTGAGAACTGGTGACCTTGGAAAGAAAGCCTTCTGAAGATTTATATCTCATTTGTCACCCAACTGACACATACAAGAAAGGCAACTACCAACTGTAAGGTTTAAAAACTGTTAGCTTCTTACAAAATATCAACAACTTTTAAACCCGCTACAATTCAATTTTATACCTGTTACTTAAACGTGAACAATCGCATACACGAGGATATTAAAGCTTCGAACATAAATTATAGTTGCTTTCGACAATACTCTGCTACATTCTGTACAGTATTGGCACATCATAAAAATGATGTATCGTCTCTGTACATATTTCGCTTCAATAGAAATAATTTTAAATAAAATTAGTGATCATTTCTGCAGTAGATTCTGTCAGACAGATATGCTGAAAATATAAACAATAAATCTCTTTCTGCCCCGTAGATTCCATAATTACTGTTGTTTATTAATCCATACCTTTGACCATTTCATTCTCACGCCGATTCCAAAGCTGAAATTCACACTCCCGATTCCAACCTGCTTACTTACATTGGTCGGTAATTGTCAATGTTTGTTTAAAAAAGTCACCTCCAAAAGGAGTCATCTAACAAGCAAAATGACTACTCTGCTAGAATGTAACCTAATCAAAATTACTAACTCTTGGCTGCACGAATGCCACCCAAATGCATATTGGTGAGAAACTTGCAAAACAACTTCCGGTGAAAATCATGGCCTTACCATTCAAGAAATTTAGGGAGGTTAATGGATTTGTTAATTTCAATTAAATGTTTAAGGGGGGGGGGTCCACTTTGGGGTCATTTTTTCGACAATCTCCAATTTTTCTCATTTTCACATATTTTATTGTCCAAGTGGTATATTTTAACGAGTTTATAAAATTTAAGTCGGATCTCTTATGGCTGTTGAGAAAATTCACCTCAAGGCAGAGGTATACATGTGTTAAACATAGGAAATCGAAAAAGTGTCGATTATAATTCTGCGCCAAAAAAATCTCGAAACTGGTGAGGGATACCGGGTAACATTTGGTATCGTTTTAAACCTCTAACCAGATACTGTGTCACTGTGGAATTAGAATTTTGAGTTAGGCCTTCAAAAAATTTTAATGAATTTTTGAAGTTAGCGAACTGTCGAAAATCGCTAAATTCTGTCGTTTTTGGTGACCAAAAATGGGGGTCATTAAGTTTGACTGCGTATTATAAAAAATACAGGTCCTAACTAAAAATTCTAATTCCACAGTGACACAGTATATGAATAAAGCTTTCAAACGATACCAAATGTTACTTGAAATCTTTTGCTAGTGTCGAGATTTTTTTGGCGCAGAAATTAGCTTTTTTCTACAAAATTGTGAAAATTCCTGTTTTTTAAAAAGACAGGCATTTTATGACCAGATCATATTTCAAAATTCCCTTTTTTTTGCATTTCAACATATTTATTCATGCCTTAGGATCAATTTGTAGCAAGAATTGTGCAGACAGCTTTGTCCAGTTCGTTTCAGCGCGCCATTCGGGACCCTCAGACCCCGAATTTCACAAAACAGTGATTTTTCAAATTTTTTAAAATATGGCATATTATACATCAATCGAAAGCTCTCAGTGCAGGGATGAATTCTTGTCATAGAACTATGGCTCGGAAATGCTTCTATTTTAAGATAAGCGCTGTTAAAGATTTCATTACATTCTGGGGAACAGGGGCCTTGTTTCTCTGAAAAATCCTTTAAGGAAGCTTCTGATCATGCTCATCTGGATTGAGACTGTGCGAAAATGTTTGTATTAATGGTTACTAAGTGTGTATAACAAAATAAACTAAAAATCTGAAGTTGAGTTTGCGAAAACTTGCTTCAGTTGGGTGCAGCACCCTCATTTTCGCTGATATTCAAATTACAATCAATCAAGGGCTCGTAACTTACGGAGAACTGAACGAAGCAACTCAAAATTTAAACTTGACATGTACGACATATGTGGCTATATTATGTGTGAAAATGGGCGAAATCCGTGATCTGAAAATTTTTCACGATGGACCCCCCCTTAAGTACTTACCCGTTTCATAGCAGAAGTGAATGGCTTTTTTTCCGCAACTATAAAAGTGAAACTTTATTCTTTCAGATCGTTTTCTAAAGAAAATATGGAAGAAACCGGTACAAATGGAACGATAGCTTCGACCAACTTAGGTAAAGCTTAATGAAAGTATATATTCTATTTTAAAATGCTGAAAAAGTCTAACCCGTCACACACACTCAATTGTTGGTATGACTTCACAAGATTCCGTGTAAGCCCCCGTACAAGCAATGTAATCGGGCTTTGCAGGTGCCATTTCAAATTAACAGAGCAATTATGGAATAGTATGGAATACAATTGCAATCCCTGTGTGCTATTAGCGAGCTGGCTCTGAACGGCAGCTGTCACTACTGCTCTGTATCGGTAC
>JASAND010022793.1:0-18439 GCA_030248195.1 Trissonchulus latispiculum | reverse complement strand
ACAACTTTTACTTCCTTGTTTGAACTTACAATATGCAAATTAACTTTTCTTCCGTCTATCATTGTTTACTCGCCTGTTTGATGGTCTGTTATGTATGCCTGTCTTAGCGTATTGTTGTTATTTTTTCATCCTATATTGGTGTATTAAATTCATGTGTATTTAACAATTTATTTGTGATTAGGATTGCGTGCGCCTTTCACAACATGGTGCCGAAACCCGGGAACAATCTGTAAGTCCTTTGATTATCTCTGTTTTAGAGATAAAGTTTGTTGATCTGTTTCTTTAATTTTTGGCTCAGTTTTGTTGATTATGTTTCTGTGTCCGATTTCGGCACAGAAACACGCTTGCATAAGCGCTTGAAAGAATTTTGAGATCTCAGTCTTTGAGATCAACCTGTTGAGCCAAAGTAATTTTTGGAACAGTATCATAGTTTTGTCAATAAGGTAGCCTTGAGCTACAGGAGTAGTATAAAAAGGGGGTTCTGGAGCTGATTTGGCTGTAAGTATTACAGTCCAAAATAGACTTCTGAGTTTATTGCAGTTTTTGCAATAAAGAATTTTGAGTTCGGCTATTGCAGTTTTTGCAGTACCAGTTTTTTAGTGCAGTTATTGCAGCTTGTGCAGTATCTGACAACTCAATGGCCGACAAGGTAAAGACAAAGCTGATCAAGCAGCGTGGTGCCCTAAAGGCACATGCAACTAAATACTTGACCGAGTTGAAGAGGTTGCTAGCTCTGGATCTTGAAGCAGATCCTGATATTTTGAAGAATGCTGGTGGCAATGCTAAGGAAATTCAAGCTAAGATTGCAGTTCTCGATGAGAAGATTTTTGATTTATGTGAAGACGAAGAGCTTGAATCTCAAATTGAAGAGGCCACCCAGCTACAAGAAACGCTAAGTCAAGCTGTCACTGCGTCGATGACAAGAGTGACTAAGATTGAAGCTTCGAGAACCAACCCTAGTGGACGTGTGAACCTGAATGATTCCACATCCAGTACTGAAACTCGCACAGAGAAGAAGACAGCAAAGCTGCCGAAGCTTTCGATTGGCAAATATGCTGGAGATCCTCTCAAATGGAGGGAGTTTTGGGATAGCTTTGAATCCGCTATCCACAATAATGATCATTTGAGTGCAGTGGACAAGTTCAATTACTTGAGAAGTCTACTGACCGATGACGCTGAACGAGCTATCAGTGGGATTTCCGTCACCAATGCTAACTATCAAGTGGCTGTGGACACCATTAAAGAGAGATTTGGGCGGGAGCAAACAGTGATCTTTGCCCACTTCGATGAGTTGTTCCGTTTGCAGCCCTGCGAATCAGTGACAACGAAGTTGCGGTTCGTCTACGATGAATGCGAAAGGCATGTCAGAGGATTGGAAGCATTGGGTGTTACGGATGACCGCTTTGGAATAGTTTTTGTTCCACTGATTCTTTCGAAGTTGCCGGAAGACATTAGAGTTGATCTGAACCGAAAGAATGGATGCAAAGACTGGGAGTTGAGTTCACTTCGTCAGATGCTAAAAGAAGAAATAGTTGCTAGAGAATTGGGTGAGCGACGGTCAGTTTGTGATCGTACATTCACCAGCACAAAGAATCAGAAGTATCAGAAGCATGCTACTGCAGAAAGTCTGCTTAGCCAAGCCAGGCCTCAACGGAGGTGCATATTCTGTGAAGAGCAGCACTTTTCAGACGAATGTAGAAGATTTCCTGATCTGATGACCAGGAAAGCACAGCTGAAGGATCGATGTTATCGATGTTTGAAGAAAGGACATTTGTCGAATGCATGTCCTAAACCAATGACATGCTACCATTGTAAAGGAAGCCACCATAGAAGCCTGTGTAGTAAAAGGTTTCCTTCCAGTAACTTGGCTCCAAAGCCGGAACCAAGGTCGTAGACACATGAAGACAAGCAATCCGCGCTTTTGACCTCTAGTCAAAACGTGCTGATGCAGACAGCAAGGACATCCGTTTTGGATTGTTCTAGTGGCAGAGTTGCTGAGGTCAATGTTTTATTTGACACAGGGAGTCAAAGGTCGTACATCACAGCGGATGTGATGAAACGATTGAAGTTGAAGCCGAAGGATCACGAAACGATCCATGTAGCCACATTCGGTGCAACAGCAACGAAGACGTTGAACTTGCCTGTTGTTCAAGTAGCCTTGAAGCTGAAGAATAATGACGTCATAACCATTGACGTGAATGTGATGCCAGTGATTTCTTGTCCGATTCAACGGGCGCCGGTGAATTTTGAGAAGCATAGTATTCTCACTGAACTACAGCTTGCTGACAGTAGCTTAGGATTAGCTAGAATGACTAGTGTAGACGTTCTGATTGGAAGCAACTACTACTACGAACTCATAGAAGCTGAAAGATTGCAACTAGACGACGGTTTAGTGTTGCTGAAATCAAAGCTTGGATGGATAGCCACTGGAACCTGTGACGCATCGTCAGACAATGCGTCATTTGCTTCTTTGTTATGCTCAATTGATCCTGTTTTGGTCACTTCACTTGAAGATCAAATGTCGAGATTGTGGGATCTAGATACAATTGGAATCAAGGATTGTCCTATTGTATCAGATGACGACGAGGCCTTAGAGCAGTTTAATTCTTCCATTCAGTTTTTGAACGGCAGATATTATGCTCGCTGGCCATGGATTGATGAAAATGTGAAGTTGTCAAATCACTATGAGCTTGCCCTCGGAAGATTGAAGTCACTCCTACGCAGGTTGGGATCCGACGAATCTTTGAAGGAAAGATATAATTCTGTTATTCAGGATCAACTGAAGATGGGGATCATTGAAGTTGTCAGTACCGAATACGATTCGTCCAAAGTACACTATATTCCTCATCACTGCGTTGTTACACCTACTAAGACTACCACCAAGGTAAGGATAGTGTACGATGCATCGGCGAAAACCAAAAAAGATGATCTTAGCTTAAATGATTGTCTTTACCGAGGTCCAGTTCTTTTGAATGATTTGTGTGGCCTTCTCCTACGCTTTCGGCTAGGATCCGTCGGAATCATCAGTGATATAGAAAAGGCATTTCTTCAGATTGGACTGCAAGAAGTTGACCGGGATGTGACAAGATTCATTTGGTTGAAAGATCATAAGAAGCCTTTGACAAAGGATAACCAACAGTTTTTTCGCTTTTGCAGAGTGCCTTTTGGAGTCATCTCTAGCCCTTTTCTGTTAGCGGCTACGGTTTCTCATCATTTAAAGCAGCATTCTTCCGATGTTGCTGCTAAGATTTTGGAGAATATATACGTCGACAATGTTGTTGTTTCAGTTGACACAACAGAAGATGCTATGGAATTTTACAAACAGTCCAAAGCCATTTTCAGCGAAGCTTCAATGAACCTACGGGAATGGATTTCCAATTCGACGGAGTTGACGTCTCAACTTTCGCCTGCAGATCAAACCTGCGGAGATAACGTCAAAGTATTGGGTATCTCATGGGATGTCCCAACTGACGTGCTTTATCTGCCGTCGGTGAAGGTTGATATGGAACAACCTATTACAAAGCGCAGCTTCCTGAAAGTGATCAGTCAGATTTTTGATCCGCTTGGATGGCTTTCACCAGTAACGATGGTGGCGAAACTTATTGTCCAAGATTTGTGGAGAATCAAGCAGCCATGGGATGAAGCTATTCCGCAGGAGTTTGTGCCTCGATGTCTTCAAATAATCGAGGTTTTGCCCGAAATCTCCAGATTTTCAATGGCTCGTTATCTTGGCTCTCGAACTGACAAGTCCACAGAGCTTCACTGCTTCTGTGATGCCTCAGCTAAAGCTTATGCTACTTGTATCTATCTCTGTTTCCGAGATTCTACAAATAGCGAATATGCCACATCCCATCTTCTGTTTTCAAAGGTGAGATTGGCACCTCTGAAAGAGGTTACACTGCCAAGATTGGAACTGATGGCTTGTCTGATTGGTCATCGAGCCCTATCCTATGTGGAGAAACAGTTGGGATTGGTCGTCAGCAGAAAGATTGTTTGGTCAGATTCAAAGTGTGTCCTCTATTGGATTAGAGGCACTCGCCTTCAACCTGTCTTTATCGAAAATCGATTGTCCGAAATCAGAAAGTACGAGCACGTCGAGCATAAGTATGTACCATCTGCAGCTAATCCCGCAGATATACCCAGCAGGGGTTGTGATTTGAATTCGCTTCTCACCAATCGTTTTTGGTGGGAGGGGCCCAATTGGCTGACACTGAATGAAAAAGATTGGCCATGTGAGTGCATGGAAGTTGAGCACCGAAAGGAACATGAATCAACTGAATCAGATATGAAGGAGACCAGCGGTGGCTTGATCGCTGATGTGCAGACGGAATTAGAACCACCATTTGGACTCCATATAGCTTCGTTTTCTAAGTTGATCAAATTGGTCAGAGTAACTGCCTGGGCCAGAAGATTTGTTTTGAATCTTCGATCCTCAGGACAGAGACAAAGTGGCCCACTCAATGTAGGGGAGTTGGCACAAGCTACGAAATTGTGGGAAATCTACACGCAGAAAACATACCTGAGTCATATCCTAGATGACATTGCGAAGACGAGAAATACGAGCATTAATCGTTCTCTGCGGCCATTCGTAGACAATAACGGAGTTTTGAGATGCGGTGGTAGATTTGCCAACACCAGCCTTGACTATGATGCCAAACATCCAAAGCTTTTGCCAAAGAATTCTCCCTTTACCAGGCTGATCATCATAGCACAGCATGAGAGATTAGGGCACGCCGGTTTTCGGCATGTTCTTTCACAGTTGCGATTAGAATATTGGATAATACATGGGCGGTCTATAGTTCGAAAGACGATTGAGAATTGTAGATTGTGTAGACAGTGGGAAGGAGGCCAGTTTTTGGTTCCTCCTCCTCCACCGTTGCCTACAGAGAGAGTCAGAGAATCAGCACCATTCCAGTTTGTCGGGTTAGACTATCTAGGCCCTCTCTATGTTATCTCCGAAGATTCATCCGAGAAGAAAGTTTGGATCTGCCTTTTTACCTGTGGTGTAGTTCGGGCGGTCCACCTGGAGCTAGTGCAAGATCTATCGGCCCAACAGTTTTTGCTGGGTCTGCGAAGGTTCATTGCACGCCGTGGTTGCCCCGATGTTATCATATCAGATAATGCTAAGCAGTTTAAGGCTGCTAGTAAGATTTTGCAGGATTCTCAGTCAAGGTTTGACGAGGATGTCCAAGATTACTGCTCTCACCGTGGCATTCAATGGAAATTTATTCCGGAGCGTGCTCCATGGATGGGTGGTTTCTACGAGCGGTTGGTCGGATCTGTGAAGCGAAGCCTGAGGAAAATGGTTGGTAAGTCCCGCTTCACTTCGGATCAGTTGACTACAACTCTAACGGAAGTTGAGGCGATCTTGAATAGCCGACCTCTGGTTTATTTCGATGGCGATTCAGAGCCAGGTTTGGTCCTTACTCCAGCTCATTTCTTGAGTGGAAATCCTGTTTTAGGATTTCATCCGAATGATACGAGCTGTCAAGACGAAGATTACGGTACCAAGGAGACCTCTGCCGATAGTCTTCTACGTCTTTGGAAGTCTTCCCGAAAACGTCTGGAACAGTTTTGGTCCTCTTGGCGCAAGGAATACCTCAGTAGTCTTCGTGAGCGATCAATGTCGAAGGATCCTCGTGGGTCCTTTCCTTCTGTTCCAAAATCCGGTGATGTGGTTTTGGTGAAGTCTGAACTTCCTAGGGGACAGTGGAAATTGGGTCGATTAACCCAGCTCAATTTGGGTTCAGATGGAAACTGCCGATCGGCATGGGTTCGCCTTCCTTCTGGTAAATCCATTCAGCGCCCAATCAAGAACTTGATTCCTATCGAGGTATCATCAACCGCATCAAACGACGATTCTTTGGGTGACGTTGCTGAAGAACTCCCACCGATTCCGCCCGTTGGTCAGCGACCACAGCGACAATCTGCCACCAAATGCATTGAATGGATCCGGAACACTTTCGGGCGGGAGTGTCGCGAAGAACGCGAAGATTGATCATCTTTCTTCTAGGCAACAACTTTTACTTCCTTGTTTGAACTTACAATATGCAAATTAACTTTTCTTCCGTCTATCATTGTTTACTCGCCTGTTTGATGGTCTGTTATGTATGCCTGTCTTAGCGTATTGTTGTTATTTTTTCATCCTATATTGGTGTATTAAATTCATGTGTATTTAACAATTTATTTGTGATTAGGATTGCGTGCGCCTTTCACAACAGAATAAAACAAAAAACTTTTTTTACATCCAAGTCTCATTTAGACGAATATTTATAGTAGTCACTGCATTCGACGCAACAGATTCGTCTGATCGGTTAACAACAACACTTTAGAATTAGCTTGAAATTAACGATCATGTGTTCCATCGTTAAAACAACAAGACATAGGATGGCCTAGTCCAATTAACGATGCCTTGACGTGTTTAACAAATCTCGGCTAAATTTGCAACGTCAATTAATATTATATATATACGCATACATTATACATTTTGCCTATACTGCAGCAATAGTTTGTGATTGTTTCTGATTTTGATGTTTAAGGGATGTAGGCATTGTGATTAAACCGGAGACTATCAAAGTATACCTGCGTCCCCGCCAAAATTCACCCGAAAGACCTCCAATAATAAAGTTGAGGTTGACAGACGGTTGCGGAACGTCTCACTGTCATGTTGGCGTATTGGCAAAAGCATTCATTCCGAAATCTTGGACAGATTGTATTAATCCATCGAAACTAGCTGCGGCTTGGAAGTTGGCCATACTGAAATCATACATTCCTGAACTGACTCCCTATTCTCTGGATTTGTCTCGAGTCATCTGCAAGGCGATGGCAGGCGACGTTGCAATTATCAAAATTTTTGATAAAAAGTATAACAGAAAACAAACGGAGAAGTATTCATTTGTTTGCATCGCTGGACTACCAGGATGTCCAGCGGCCGACTATTTCCAAAATTACACAAACGTAGCATTGACAGCTGTCGGCTTTGGAATACAGGAGCGTGAGTGAAGGGTTGTATTTTGCTTCTGTTCTAGTAAATTGTGCATTTACTTAGGTTTCTGAGCAGAGATAACTTTCTACGAAATGTGCGCACAAACAAATGCTGAACAACGTTTCGATTACCAACATTTTCGATATCTGGTTGGGCACTTCCTTAGTTTGTGCAACTAAAGTTCTGAAATGATGTACTCTGATCGCACAGATACTTTATTTTTCAGTTAATAAAATTACTTTTAGCAGACGACAAAGATCCCAAGGAGGTAAAATTGGCGGGATTTAAATATGCTCTTAATCCCCTAAATCTAGTGGAAACCATATATCGTGAAGAAACTACTTGGGTATTTGATAACCTGGTTCTACCGCTGCACAATTGTTCCTCCGAATCAGTAACTAAAGTAAGTAGCGTAAAAATAAAATAATTAAATGATTAAGAGTATGACTAGCGTCATAAAATATGAATTATAAGTGGCATCCGTTGACCCTTCCCATAAACACCCACCGCTTAACGCCGCCCCTACCTATGTACGGGGTTTAAACGTGGGTCGGTTCTATGCTAGTATACTTTCATGGTTAACTTGAAGGGGTCCCAATTTGTGTATGGGGTCTAAGGTTGCATGATTTACGCTTCAGTATACAAAATCTACAAACATGCACCAACTTTTAAGACAGCAAACTTAATCTCTGCTGCAACGCTAATGGAAAAGATTTTATCGAAATCTGTTTGACTTTGCAATGCACAGATAAATAAAGGAGGTTCACCTCTATGAGGAGCGTAACCTTTGTGACCTCTGATACAGCGGAAAAGCAGTATTATTAATATCCAGTACTAAGAAAGCAACCAAAGCATAACTCCGCCAAAAATAAACGAAATCCGTAAACTGAAAAAATTATATGGTGAAAAAGTACACAACATAACATACCGAATAACAAAGAAAGAAAAACAATAACTCAATCGTATAATTGATAAAATAGTTGATCTAACAGAATACGTGTGGGTTTAATAATGCCAGCTACCTGTTAGCTGAGCTGAGGGCAATCAAGCATCACGTAGGAGTTTCATAGACGAGTCTCTCTGGCTATCAGTTTCGGCATAGAGGAACCTTCAAAGAGCCTTGCTAACCTTTCTCAATTGCTCATTCAAAATTATGACTATGCCACAGAATGAAAAAGGAAAAAGTAGACCTATCGAGTGGGAAGACCGTAAAAAATTACCAGAAATGCTGCAAGTTTCTCACTGCATCGTCTCCTTTTGAGTGCCTAGTAGTTTGGATTAAATTTTTTAAACGAAATTTGCTTGGGGAATGGTAAATTCCGTTGTATAACCACCCAAATATCAGGCACGAGATTATTCAATGCGACTTTGAAAACTAGTTTCATGGTAGAAGAACTGTTGACGACTAGAGGAACGGATTTAAATTAAAGCTGAATATTTTGACTTTGCATATGCTGAATTGGTCAAAACTGAAAGTTGTTGTATTATGTAAATTATCTTTCACGCAAAAGGTTGCTGTTGTGTACTGTCGCAACTGACTTTAACTACAAAACTATAGATGTCGGCGATCAGAGTTTTCCTGACACTAAGTTTTAAATATTATTATACAACTCTTTTGCACTTTTCCTATGTAAAGACTGTGCATATAAATCAGATAATGCACAGTGCAGCGTGCGTATAACTGAGTTATACGCACGCTACACGCTGGGAAGCAGGTCCCTATTCCGCTCAAATTGCGTGAAGTGCATGTGTAGCATACAGTTGCCTGCATGCTACAGTGTGTACAGCACAGCTCCAACTTCGACAGCTCTGCTGAACACCAAAAAGTAGGCCTCCCAGCCATGGCAAGTAACTATGTTGCTGCCGCTTCATGTTGTAATTTGTCTAAACTTAGCTGTCAGCTGCAACATAAATGAGTAAGGTTTCATCAATTAAGGAGAGGTTGAATCGTTGTATAAGTACTTTACAACACACCTTAGCGCTGTTCACTAATTTCTACTGCGTACGTCGTATGGGAAGCCCTGGTGCGTGGCACTCGTGCGCTTCGCGCACTCGTCCCCCACACTCGGAGCTTCCCACACGGCGTGCGTATAAATCAGTGAATGCACGCTAAGGTGTGCTATAAAGTATACTTGTTTCCACGCATAACGGTTGCAATAAGTTGAAGATTGCAAAATGCACATGATGGGAAGTACGCAGCTTTCTGTTCCTCTGGTTTTAAAAGAAAATTTTCAGTGCATCAACCAGTTCTCATAAATCAACTTGAGTTTGAAAAATTTCAGGGCGATTCTGGAGGACCACTGCTTTTGTCTGACGACAAAGGAGTACAATACATAGCTGGAATTAGTAGCACAGCCGAGCAAGATGTACATACTGGTAACCACAGTGATTTGCCTCATTTTAAAGGGAGAATTCCTTCCTGTCCTTTCCGTAATGAAACATGCGCTATCTCATTTCAATCAGTTGCTTCTGTGCTGGATTGGATAAAAACAACTTTGGCAGAGCCAGTTAACTGTTGAAGTTGTACAGAATGTTATAATCAAACGATATAGTTTACTTACACTGCTGTTCAAAGGGGATGATAAATTTACTCGGAAACCAGAAAATTCAAAACTGCGATTCAAGTGCATTACAATCTAACTTAGAACGATGCGGAACAAGTGATACTTTAGCAAACCTTGCGGAATACTATTTAACCACGCAACGAGTGGAGAGCATACGAAGTGGAGGGACGAAATGACTAAATTATTTAAAAAATCATAACTTTTTCAAAATGACTTCAAATTAATGGAATTTTAACGAAGTATGCAAAACATGTCAATGCAGTTACTTATTAAATTTTGTTAAAAACTGCCGAAAACTAAAGGAATATGTGAATTTTTTGAAAATCGTCTAGTTAAAATCTACTAGACGACTTTACTCGAGTTGCAAGTTGCAAGTGCGTGTTCCAGCGGGTTTATGAAACACTTACTGTGCTTGTGTTCAAGCGAACTTGCAGCTTGCAACCCGCTGGACTCGCAATTCAAGTGCAAGTGCGGATTCCGCACTTGACACTTTATGAAACACATGCAACTTGCAAATCCGCAACTTGCAGCTGCGAGTTGCGGAATCCGCAACTTGCGAATTTTTATGAAATTGGCCCCTGTTTCCCAGCGTGTAGCGTGCGTATAACTCAGTTATACGCACGCTGCACTGTGCATTATCTGATTATTTATGCACAGTCTTTACATAGGAAAAGTGCAAAAGAGTTGTATAATAATATTTAAAACTTAGTGTCAGGAAAACTCTGATCGCCGACATCTATAGTTTTGTAGTTAAAGTCAGTTGCGACAGTACACAACAGCAACCTTTTGCGTGAAAGATAATTTACATAATACAACAACTTTCAGTTTTGACCAATTCAGCATATGCAAAGTCAAAATATTCAGCTTTAATTTAAATCCGTTCCTCTAGTCGTCAACAGTTCTTCTACCATGAAACTAGTTTTCAAAGTCGCATTGAATAATCTCGTGCCTGATATTTGGGTGGTTATACAACGGAATTTACCATTCCCCAAGCAAATTTCATTTAAAAAATTTAATCCAAACTACTAGGCACTCAAAAGGAGACGATGCAGTGAGAAACTTGCAGCATTTCTGATAATTTTTTACGGTCTTCCCACTCGATAGGTCTACTTTTTCCTTTTTCATTCTGTGGCATAGTCATGATTTTGAATGAGCAATTGAAAAAGGTTAGCAAGGCTCTTTGAAGGTTCTTCTATGCCGAAACTGTTAGCCAGAGAGACTCGTCTATGAAACTCCTGCGTGATGCTTGATTGCCCTCAGCTCAGCTAACAGGTACCTGGCATTATTAAACCCACACGTATTCTGTTAGATCAACTATTTTATCAATTATACGATTGAGTTATTGTTTTTCTTTCTTTGTTATTCGGTATGTTATGTTGTGTACTTTTTCACCATATAATTTTTTTCAGTTTACGGATTTCGTTTATGTTTGGCGGAGTTATGCTTTGGTTGCTTTCTTAGTACTGGATATTAATAATACTGCTTTTCCGCTGTATCAGAGGTCACAAAGGTTACCTCCTCATAAGGTGAACCTCCTTTATTTATCTGTGCATTGCAAAGTCAAACAGATTTCATAAAATCTTTTCCATTAGCGTTGCACAAATTAAGTTTGCTGTCTTAAAAGTTGGTGCATGTTTGTAGATTTTGTATACTGAAGCGTAAATCATGCAACCTTAGACCCCATACACAAATTGGGACCCCTTCAAGTTTACCATGAAAGTATACTAGCATAGAACCGACCCACGTTTAAACCCCGTACATAGGTAGGGGCGGCGTTAAGCGGTGGGTGTTTATGGGAAGGGTCAACGGATGCCACTTATAATTCATATTTTATGACGCTAGTCATACTCTTAATCATTTAATTATTTTATTTTTACGCTACTTACTTTAGTTACTGATTCGGAGGAACAATTGTGCAGCGGTAGAACCAGGTTATCAAATACCCAAGTAGTTTCTTCACGATATATGGTTTCCACTAGATCTAGGGGATTAAGAGCATATTTAAATCCCGCCAATTTTACCTCCTTGGGATCTTTGTCGTCTGCTAAAAGTAATTTTATTAACTGAAAAATAAAGTATCTGTGCGATCAGAGTACATCATTTCAGAACTTTAGTTGCATAAACTAAGGAAGTGCCCAACCAGATATCGAAAATGTTGGTAATCGAAACGTGGTTCAGCATTTGTTTGTGCGCACATTTCGTAGAAAGTTATCTCTGCTCAGAAGCCTAAGCAAATGCACAATTTACTAGAACAGAAGCAAAATACAACCCTTCACTCACGCTCCTGTATTCCAAAGCCGACAGCTGTCAATGCTACGTTTGTGTAATTTTGGAAATAGTCGGCCGCTGGACATCCTGGTAGTCCAGCGATGCAAACAAATGAATACTTCTCCGTTTGTTTTCTGTTAAACTTTTTATCAAAAATTTTGATAATTGCAACGTCGCCTGCCATCGCCTTGCAGATGACTCGAGACAAATCCAGAGAATAGGGAGTCAGTTCAGGAATGTATGATTTCAGTATGGCCAACTTCCAAGCCGCAGCTAGTTTCGATGGATTAATACAATCTGTCCAAGATTTCGGAATGAATGCTTTTGCCAATACGCCAACATGACAGTGAGACGTTCCGCAACCGTCTGTCAACCTCAACTTTATTACTGGAGGTCTTTCGGGTGAATTTTTGCGGGGACGCAGGTATACTTTGATAGTCTCCGGTTTAATCACAATGTCTACATCTCTTAAACATCAAAATCAGAAACAATCACAAACTATTGCTGCAGTATAAACAAAACGTATAATGTATCCGTATGTAATATTAGTTGACGTTGCAAATTTAGCCGAGATTTGCTAACACGTCAAGGCATCGTTATTTGAACTAGGCCATCCTATGTCTTGTTGTTTTAACGATGAAACACATGATCGTTAATTTCAAGCTAATTCTAAAGTGTTGTTGTTAACCGATCAGACGAATCTGTTGCCTCGAAATGCAGTGACTACTATAAACATTCGTCTAAATGAGACTTGGATGTAAAAAACAGTTTTAGCTTTGCCAGTTGCAAGTTGTTGCCAGCTAGCTCGAGTTGAGACCGAATATCTAGTTTTCAGGAATTAAAACTTTCTATTATACAACTCCACCCCCCCACCCCCCCCAAAAACTACCATAATTTCCTAAATCTCCTCCCCCCCCCCCCATTTCCCCCCCCCCCCCCCCCTCCCCCCCCCCTCTCCCCCTCCCCCGAAAGGCGGACCCCCTTATCTTCCCCTGGTGTCCACCTCTTTCTCCCCCGCGTCTTTGCATTCCCTGCCTCTCCTGCGCCCCCCCCCCCCCTCCGCCCCTGCTCCGCCTGCCCCCCCTGGCCCCCCCCTGCTGGTCCGCCGGCGCCGGCCATGCCGATCGGCAATTTCCATCTGAACCCAAATTGAGTCAGTTAATCTGACCCAATTTCCACTGTCCCCGAGTTCAAACTGTCAAAACCACATCACCCGGATTTACACGAACGAAGGAAAGGACCCACGAGGATCCTTCGACATTGATCGTCACGAAGACTACTGAGGTATTCCTTGCGCCAAGAGGACCAAAACTGTTCCAGACGTTTTCGGGAAGACTTCCAAAGGCGAGAAGACTATCGGTAGAGGTCTCCTTGGTACCGTAATCTTTCGTCTTGACAGCTCGAGCATTCGGATGAAATCCTAAAAGAGGATTTCCACTCAAGAAAATGAGCTGGAAAGGACCAAACCTGGCTCTGAATCGCCATCGAAATAAACCAGAGGTCGGCTATTCAAGATCGCCTCAACTTCCGTTAGAGTTGTAGTCAACTGATCCGAAGTGAAGCGGGACTTACCAACCATTTTCCTCAGGCTTCGCTTCACAGATCCGACCTCAACCGCTCGTAGAAACCACCCATCCATGGAGCACGCTCCGGAATAAATTTCCATTGAATGCCACGTAGGTGAGAGCAGCAATCTTGGACATCCTTGTCAAACCTTGACTGAGAATCCTGCAAAATCTTACTAGCAGCCTTAAACTGCTTAGCATTATTCTGATATGATAACATCGGGGCAACCACGGCGTGCACGAACCTTCGCAGACCCAGCAAAAACTGAAAGCAATAATAGATCTTGCACTAGCTCCAGGTGGACCGCCCGAACTACACCACAGGTAAGAAGGCAGATCCAAACTTTCTTCTCGGATTAACTTTTCGGAGATAACATAGAGAGGGCCTAGATAGTCTAACCCGACAAACTGGAATGGTGCTGATCTCTGACTCTCTCTGTGGCAATTGCGGAGGAGGAGGAAACCAAAAAACTGGCCTCTTCCCACTGCCTACACAATCTACAATCTGAATCGTCTTTCGAAATATAGACCGCCCATGTATTATCCATCTGATCGCAACTGTGAAAGAACATGCCGAAAACCGGCGTGCCCTAATCTCTCATGCTGTGCTATGATGACCAGCCTGGTAAAGGGAGAATCTTTGGCAAAAGCTTTGGATGTTTGGCATCATAGTCAAGGCTGGTGTTGGCAAATCTACCACCGTGACTTAAAACTCCGTTATTGTCTACGAATGGCCGCAGAGAACGATTAATGCTCGTATTTCGTCTTCGCAATGTCATCTAGGATAGACTCAGGTATGTTTTCTCGTGTAGATTTCCCACAATTTCGTAGCTTGTGCCAACTCTCACATTGAGTGGCCACTTGTCTCTGTCCTGAGGATCGAAGATTCAAAACACCCTCTGGCCCAGGCAGTTACTCGACCAATTTGATCAACTTAGAAAACGAAGCTATATGAGTCCAAATGGTGAACCAATTCCGTCTGCACATCAGCGATCAAACCACCGCTGGTATCCTTCACTATCTGATTCAGCGGATTCATGTTCCTTTCGGTACTCAGCTTCCATGCGACTCCACATGGCCAGTCTTTTTCATTCAGTGCCAGTCAATTGGGTCTCTCCCACCAAAGACGATTGGTGAGAAGCGAATTCAAATCACAACCCCTGCTGGGTATATCTGCGGGATTAGCTGCGGATGGTACGTACCTACGCTCGACGTGGTCGTAGTTTCTGATTTCGGACAATCGATTTTCGATAAAGACAGGTTGAAGGCGAGTGCCCCTAATCCAATAGAGGACACATTTTGAATCTGACCAAACAATCTTTCTGCTGACGACCAATCCCAACTGTTTCTCCACATAGGATAGGGCTCGATGACCAATCAGACAAGCCATCATTCCAATCTTGGTAGTGTAACCTCTTTTCTGAGGTGCCAATCTCACCTTTGAAAACAGAAGATGGGATGTGGCATATTCGCTATTTGTAGAATCTCGAAAACAGAGATAGATACAAGTAGCATAAGCTTTAGCAGATGCACCACAAAAGCAATGAAGCTCTATGGATTTGTCAGTTCGTGAGCCAAAATAACGAGCTATTGAAAATCTGGAGATTTCGGGCATGACCTCTATTATTTGAAGACATCGAGGCACAAACTCCTGCGGAATAGCTTCATCCCATGGCTGCATGATTCTCCACAAATCTTGGACAATAAGTTTCGCCACCATCGTTACTGGTGAAAGCCATCCAAGCGGATCAAAAATCTGACTGATCACTTTCAGGAAGCTGCGCTTTGTAATAGATTGTTCCATATCAACCTTCACCGACGGCAGATAAAGCACGTCAGTTGGGACATCCCATGAGATACCCAAGACTTTGACGTTATCTCCGCTGGTTCGATCAGTAGGAGAAAGCTGAGACGTCAACTCCGTCGAATTGGAAATCCATTCTCGCAAGTTCATTGAAGCTTCGCTGAAAATGGCTTTGGACTGTTTGTAAAATTCCATAGCATCTTCTGTTGTGTCAACTGAAACAACAACATTGTCGACGTATATATTCTCCAAAATCTTAGCAGCAACATCGGAAGAATGCTGCTTTAAATGATAAGAAACCGTAGCCGCTAACAGAAAGGGACTAGAGATGACTCCAAAAGGCACTCTGCAAAAGCGAAAAATCTGTTGGTTGTCCTTTGTCAAAGGCTTCTTATGATCCTTCAACCAAATGAATCTTGTCACATCCCGGTCAACTTCTTGCAGTCCAATCTGAAGAAATGCCTTTTCTATATCACTGATGATTCCGACGGATCCTAGCCGAAAGCGTAGGAGAAGGCCACACAAATCATTCAAAAGAACTGGACCTCGGTAAAGACAATCATTTAAGCTAAGATCATCTTTTTTGGTTTTCGCCGATGCATCGTACACTATCCTTACCTTGGTGGTAGTCTTAGTAGGTGTAACAACGCAGTGATGAGGAATATAGTGTACTTTGGACGAATCGTATTCGGTACTGACAACTTCAATGATCCCCATCTTCAGTTGATCCTGAATAACAGAATTATATCTTTCCTTCAAAGATTCGTCGGATCCCAACCTGCGTAGGAGTGACTTCAATCTTCCGAGGGCAAGCTCATAGTGATTTGACAACTTCACATTTTCATCAATCCATGGCCAGCGAGCATAATATCTGCCGTTCAAAAACTGAATGGAAGAATTAAACTGCTCTAAGGCCTCGTCGTCATCTGATACAACAGGACAATCCTTGATTCCAATTGTATCTAGATCCCACAATCTGGACATTTGATCTTCAAGTGAAGTGACCAAAACAGGATCAATTGAGCACAACAAAGAAGCAAATGACGCATTGTCTGACGATGCGTCACAGGTTCCAGTGGCTATCCATCCAAGCTTTGATTTCAGCAACACTAAACCGTCGTCTAGGTTCAATCTTTCAGCTTCTATCAGTTCGTAGTAGTAGTTGCTTCCAATCAGAACGTCTACGCTAGTCGTTCCAGCTAATCCTAAGCTACTGTCAGCAAGCTGTAGTTCAGTGAGAATACTATGCTTCTCAAAATTCACCGGCGCCCGTTGAATCGGACAAGAAATCACTGGCATCACATTCACGTCAATGGTTATGACGTCATTATTTTTCAGCTTCAAGGCTACTTGAACAACAGGCAAGTTCAACGTCTTCGTTGCTGTTGCACCGAATGTGGCTACATGGATCGTTTCGTGATCTTTCGGCTTCAACTTCAATCGTTTCATCACATCCGTTGTGATGTACGACCTTTGACTCCCTCTGTCAAATAAAACATTGACCTCAGCAACTCTGCCACTAGAACAATCCAAAACGGATGTCCTTGCTGTCTGCATCAGCACGTTTTGACTAGAGGTCAAAAGCGCGGATTGCTTGTCTTCATGTGTCTTCGACCTTGGTTCCGGCTTTGGAGCCAAGTTACTGGAAGGAAACCTTTTAGCACACAGGCTTCTATGGTGGCTTCCTTTACAGTGGTAGCATGTCAATGGTTTCGGACATGCATTCGACAAATGTCCTCTCTTCAAACATCGATAACATCGATCCTTCAGCTGTGCCTTCCTGGTCATCAGATCAGGAAATCTTCTACATTCGTCTGAAAAGTGTTGCTCTTCACAGAATATGCACCTCCGTTGAGGCCTGGCTTGGCTAAGCAGACTTTCTGCAGTAGCATGCTTCTGATACTTCTGATTCTTTGTGCTGGTGAATGCACGATCACAAACTGACCGTCGCTCACCCAATTCTCTAGCAACTATTTCTTCTTTTAGCATCTTTCGGAGTGAACTCAACTCCCAGTCCTTACATCCATTCTTCCGGTTCAGATCAACTCTAATATCTTCCGGCAACTTCGAAAGAATCAGTGGAACAAAAACTATTCCAAACCGGTCATCTGTAACACCCAATGCTTCCAATCCTCTGACATGCCTTTCGCATTCATCGTAGACGAACCGCAACTTCGTTGTCACTGATTCGCAGGGCTGCAAACGGAACAACTCATCGAAGTGGGCAAAGATCACTGTTTGCTCCCGCCCAAATCTCTCTTTAATGGTGTCCACAGCCACTTGATAGTTAGCATTGGTGACAGAAATCCCACTGATAGCTCGTTCAGCATCATCGGTCAGCAGACTTCTCAAGTAATTAAACTTGTCCACTGCACTCAAATAATCATTATTGTGGATAGCGGATTCAAAGCTATCCCAAAACTCCCTCCATTTGAGAGGATCTCCAGCATATTTGCCAATCGAAAGCTTCGGCAGCTTTGCTGTCTTCTTCTCTGTGCGAGTTTCACTGCTGGATGTGGAATCATTCATAATCTACACGCATCCACTAGGGTTGGTTCTCGAAGCTTCAATCTTAGTCACTCTTGTCATCGACGCAGTGACAGCTTGACTTAGCGTTTCTTGTAGCTGGGTGGCCTCTTCAATTTGAGATTCAAGCTCTTCGTCTTCACATAAATCAAAAATCTTCTCATCGAGAACTGCAATCTTAGCTTGAATTTCCTTAGCATTGCCACCAGCATTCTTCAAAATATCAGGATCTGCTTCCAGATCCAGAGCTAGCAACCTCTTCAACTCGGTCAAATATCTAGTTGCATGTGCCTTTAGGGCACCACGCTGTGCTTGATCAGCCTTGTGTCTACCTTTGTCGGCTATTGAGTTGTCAGATACTGCACTGGCTGCAATAACTGCACTGAAAAACTGGTACTGCAAAAACTGCAGTAGCCAAACTCAAAAATTCTTTTATTGCAAAAAACGGGTAAATAAACTCAGAAGTCTATATTTTTGACTGTAATACTTACAGCCAAAATCAGCTCCAGAACCCCCATTTTATACTACTCCTGTAGCTCGAGGCTACCTTATTGACAAAACTACAATAATTGTTCCAAAAATTACTTTGGCCCATACAGGTTGATCTCAAAGACTGAGATCTCAAAATTCCTTCAAGCGCTTATGTAAGTCTGCTTTCAGAGCTGAAATTGGACACAGAAACATAATCAAACAAAACTGAGCCAAAAATTAAAGAAACAGATCAACA
>JASAND010022792.1:0-27410 GCA_030248195.1 Trissonchulus latispiculum | reverse complement strand
CATCGGAAAAAACTTTCGCAGCTAGGTTTACATGCTAAACATAGTGAGCAGATCAAACTACATTAAGAATTAGACACTAGATTTGGGTTCACTCATTACAAAGATTCCGCCGCCGGCGGAATAAAAATGCATTAGCGTTAGGACCGTTAGTTAGAATAGATGTAACAGTTGCCAAATTAACCTTTTTAAAACATTTCCACACAAAGTTGGCTCCGGGTCTATATTTTCGGACCCGGCCCGGACCCGGACCCGTTAGGCCGGACTCGGACCCGCCCAGTCCCGGATCCGCGTACCCGGTTCTAAAAATGAACCAGTTTGCATTTCAAGCATTCACTGCATTCTTAAAAGTCACTGCATTTTTAAATTTTATTGCAACTTTACTACTGTAATAGCCCAGTGGAGAATAAAACCTGTGATAAGCTTTAGGTTAAGTTATTTTACGCCTCACGACAATGTGCTATGGCTAAAAGCAGTAGCAGTTTTGTGATAATCCAGAGACAGTGTAAGACTGTCCTTCGGACAAGTTACGAATGCTTTGGAGGAAAGAATGTGAATGATTTTTGGTGGCTTGTATTTGAAAACAATGTCCTTGAGTTGTTCATTCATTCATTCATTCATTTTATTTAACCAACCAACCAATACCATTTAAGAGCAATAACAACAAATGAAAACAAACAGTAAGGTATGAAAGGAAAGCAAGAAACAACACATAAATAAGTAAATATACTAATCAATGTTGGTAAGGAACGGGGTGGGCCGTTTGCCCGGCTTCTAGTCCCCGTCCCTTCACAAATTGAGATAGAGAGGTACTATTAAGCTTTCTTTTAAATTCATTTACGCATTCAGAACAAACTAAGTCGGCATTCAGAGAGTTCCAAACTGGAACAACTCGATTACAAAAATAATTTTTTCTAACTTCTAGGCGAGAACGATTTAATATCAATTTATACGGATGCCCACGAGTGACACTGTTACTGTTTAAGCAGAAAAATCTTCCATTCTTAAATCAATAAGGTTATGGATAATTCTATACACCATAATTAAGTCTTTAAGTCTTTCACAATTCTACGCTCTTCCAGAGATTGCAATTTTAACCTGTGCAAACGTTGCTCATAAGATAGAGTTTTCAATCCGGGTAGTCTCTTGGTGAATCTTCGCTGAACTCTTTCAACGATATCGATATCTTTTAGATAATGCGGAGACCATACCTCTGATCCATATTCCAACTTTGGGCGAATGTAAATTTTGTATATACTTAGCAAGAAATTAATGTCACGAGAGTAGAATAAAGTAAATAACAGACTTACTTTCTACCTTCTTCTTCTTACAGACTTCTTACCAATAGTTGCAATATTTAAGCAATGCATGAAAAACTTAAAGTTTGACGAAATAGTAGCACCTAAATCATTAAACTGTGATACTACAGCCAACTCATGTTGACCAAAATAAAAAGGGTGTTGTATATTGGAATGACCCATATGCATTACAACACATTTTGGAAAAGCAAGCTTAAGTTTTCTGCTAGTAGTCCAATTTAAGACATTTGTTAGGTCTTGTTGCATAAGGTTATGGCTGGGGACCGATTTAGTGTAAGTTAAGAAAAGCTTTGCGTCGTCGGCATAAAGTCGGATACCCAAATACTTTAGAGATGTACAAAGACTATTTATGTAGACAAGAAATAGAAGTGGGCCTAAAATGCTGCCCTGAGGTACGCCAGAAATAACATTTTTAATTCTGGATTTAAAACCTTTCAGCTCAACGTATTGTACTCTATCGGTCAAATACGCCTTGAGCCAAGAATAAAGTTCGTCGTTAACGCCAACAGAGCTTAAAACTTGTAAAAGCTTTGAATGGGGGACCGTATCAAAGGCTTTAGCAATATCAAGAAAAACGGCATCGATGTTTTTAGAATTATCCAGGGCTTGAGTCCATAAATTGTGAGTCTCTAGTAACTGTGCTACAGTTGACCTGCGCTTTCTAAACCCAAACTGGCATGTATTAATTAAGCCATAACTATTAAAATAATTAGATAAGCATTCGGCGACAATGGATTCCATGGGTTTCCCAGAAGAACAAAGCAGACTAATTGGGCGGTAATTTTCAAAACTACTACGAACTCCCTTTTTAAAAATTGGGGTAATTTTACCTTTTTTCCATTCAGTTGGAATGGTATATTTTCACGAAATGATTTCGTATAAATTAGTGACAGGGGTTGTGCAACTGAGCTGGCAAGTTTGGCTAACAAAATCTGGGGAATTCCATCTGGTCCTGAGCTATACTTTTTTGGTAAAACCATTAAATGTGCAAGAACTGTATCAATGCTAAAATCAACAGAACTTAAAAAGGTCGTAGGCAACGGTAAGTTGGGTATAATTTCGTCATCATCATTAACAAAAACCGAAGAGAAAAATTCATTGAAGAGTTCAGCTTTACTGTGTTCTTCAAGAATTGGGTTACCGTCCTTAATCATGACTGGAATGTCTGACTTTGTTTGGAATTTAGACCGGACGAAGTTCCAAAACTTTTTCTCAGTCGGATTTCGCAAAAACATTTACTCACGATTGTGTAAATCTTTTCTTTTGGATTGCCTGGATAACTTTAGCTGCGTTTAACCAGGCTCGTTTGGCAATGTCGGTTGGATTCCGTTTAAACTTTCTATGCAATTGCAATTGTTTCTTATGTAGCTTAGTCGTTGTAACAGACCAAGAACGAATATTATTAACTGAGCTACGTAATGGAACAAGTAGAGCAATGCATTTCTGAATTTCATTTCGGAAAGTTTGCCAGACTAAATCAATAGAAAGATCAAGATTAAGCAAGTTTTCCCAGTTTACGTTATCGAGATAAACTTTCATATTGGCCTTATTAAAATTAATATTAACTAGTATTGGAAGTAGAAATATGACAAATCGAATTGAAAAGTTAGCATAAAGTTTTGCAATGCAAAACTTAATCTAGTGAACTTTTGTGCTCGTAAACTCTAGGAGCATAAGAAATAAGGTTGCTGAATTGTGTTATGAGATATCTAGTAATACTAAATGTCTGTATTGTATAACGGAAACATGGTTAAGTAACGATTTTTTAGATGCTTCCTATGATACAGTATCATTGTCTCATAACATTGTACGTTCCGATGATTCCACCAGGCGTGGAAATGGGGGTGGGGTTATGCTTTTGATCCCAAAATTTCTTAAGTTTTATGTTGTCGAAGCGGTTAGCAATCCATATTTCGAAGCAATTTTCTGTGACATTTTTGTTTGCAAAACGGTAGTTTTCAGGGTAGCTGTTATATATAGAACTCCATCCACGAACAAAGCTGTTTCGACAGCTCAACTCATGTTAACATTAACAGATTACTTGGATAATGACATGCTTAAACTAATTGTAGGAGATTTCAATTATCCTTTGATTAATTGGTTGAACATTAATGAATTGTCAGGTGTAGAAATGGATTTCTGTGCCAAAATGTCTGAACTAGGTTTAGTTCAGTGTGTGCTGCAGCCAACTCATGATCGTGGCAATATTCTAGACCTAGTGTTCGTAAATAATCAAAATTTTATTGCAAATATTGAATGCTCTCAATCCTTTTTGATATCAGATCATTTACAAGTGTCTGGGCTTTTAGGACCTTTCTTGGTTCCAAGATTAATGTTTCTCAACAAGAACAATTTTACAATTTTAATAAGGCCGATTGGGCCCGCGGGCCGGGCCGGGCCGGGCCGACGGGCCGAAATGCTCATCTCTACCAGGCACCCTCGTACCCACGATACCAGGACCTAGAAGAGAGAAGGGAAGAGGGAGGTTCAGCTTTTCACTCACCATTGAAAGTAAAGAATTGGTCCCGCCGGGGATCGAACCACGGCCCTTCTAACTCCGGAGCAGGCATGCTAACCGCTACACCACGGGACCATCAGCTGAACTCCCATTGCAGGCTTATCAATCTTTCCCATGCCTGCTTCCCTTACAACGGCTTTTTTGCCTTTTTCAGCAATCTTACACGAGATATAACTGATAGACATTTTTCACAGACTCTGAACTCATTAGTTGGAAGCAAGTAACGCACGAGTTTCTTTAATTTTAGTATGAAGTTAGAGGCATAAATCACCCTAATAGTAATTCAAATTGCTCTACAAGTACGATGTACAAACTATCAAGTCTAGCATGCTATTTCAAAATTGTTAGACAGTGATTCATTCTTTTTCTGCTTTAGGAGAAGAAAAGTTCCCTAAGGGGAGTAAAGATTTCCCAGAATATTATTACAGGCAAGTAAAAATTTACGGGAGTGATACGAGTACACCGAGCCAAGCGATTGGTTAACGATCGGGACGCGGCTAACAAATCAAGTTTCCAGCAGAAACTACATAGAGGAACGGATTTATGGTATCGATTAATGTTGTAGATATAAGGTACAACATGCACAAATCTACTACATACATAACTTTATTCAATAATAAATTTGAATTTCTTGTTAGTTAGTATTAATTTAACCGAGTCCCAATCATAATCATAATCAGAAGATTTGAATTAATTCAAATACTTAACGTCCATGTATAACTTAACCCTAGATTCCAGATATCTTTTTTCTTAACAATTTATGACATTTATTGAAATCCGCTGAAACTGCGCATAAACTGCTACCATTAATTGTCTATTGTTTTTATCTTAAAATTTAGGTGTATGTTATGTTACGACACGATTTTAAGGTCAATTCAAGGTTGTGACTGCAAAAAGTCTTCCTGACTGTGCAGTTTCTTGTTTCAAATTTTTTCATCACCCATGCTGTAACAAAATTAGGTTAGACGTCGCAAAGTCGACATCTTTCCTATATTTTACATAAACTCTTCATTATAACGTCAACAAATTTAAAATTCGAATTTGCGTAAAGGGGGGGCCAATTCTAAAATAGGCAGAGAAAATTACGAGTTCTTCAATATTGACATTTATATTATTTAATGCTGGATTAGGATTAATAAAAATTGTTTTGAAATTGAGGAGCTCTGAGACTACAAAAGAACGTTAGTTTTAATACTAAATTTAAGAAAGAACCCATATCCAACTTTCAAACAGGAAAAGTCAGGGAGTGAAATTATGCATTAAATTTTTCGAATTGACACAAAGGGCACTTAGATAGGCATAAAATTAGGCCGGTTTAACCAAGAGGGTTAACATTTTTCGAATTGACACTTTTAAGACACCGATTTTGCACGGGTTCTATTGATTTGATGTGGAGAGCAGATTATTTGAAAGTTCTATTGTTATTAAATATTCAAAACTTTTAGTGTGTCGAGTTTCTCCAAGATTTACTAATCTTGTGTAACACAAGTCGGGATGACAAAGTGTGTGCTCTTCACTTTTATAATCTGCTTGTGCAATGTGGGTGGTCAAAGGCCTCTTCCAGAAACCCTAACTGATTTGAACCTTCAGCCCAGCAAGCGGCGTAAGATAATTGATTGATTAATTTATTAGTTAATTGACTTGAATAATTTAATTAAGAAAAAGGTTTGAATCTGCAAGTTAGTTGTGAATATAAAAAAGCGCGGATATGTGCTGTATTTGGAAACATGAGTAAATGATAGGAAGACTACCCTTCCTAACGTAATTGGTACATTAAGGGAGAAATCTCGGTGGAAGGGCCGAGGGAGTCAATGGTTTAACGGTTTAACACTGTTACCAATGTGCTTGAACTAAAACGCATCTGAATGGCTAATCAATCGCTTGCTTTATGTCGAAATAAAGGGGACCCCCCAAGATCTCGGGGAGGGGTACAAAGCTTAGCGTTGTTAAGCGTGTGTTTATATCGAATCGAAATGAAACGGAAACGTATTTGATTGGATTACAGTAACCCTTGTACTTAATTGTTATTTCTGTTTTCAGTCTTCTATTTGCAGTTAAATTTTATGTTAGTGAGACAAACATGACGGATCTGAATAGATACTGCATTTAAAATTTTGTTTCAGAGTGCAATGACAGACTAATATTTGAGCGGACGTCTGTCATACCAGACTTGGTTCAACCCTATCTACAAACAAATGCTGGTACGGCGGATGAATGTGCACGTCTTTGTTATGAAAAGTTGGACTTCTGTGGCGCAGCAATTTTCGATCCACGCTCTCGCCAGTGCAAATTTTCCTACAAAGGGAGAGTTCTATGTAATGGAGACACTCCACTGGAAGAAGAACCAGCCCATTTGCACACTCCTTTACTGGTCTACTGTATCAGATGTGGCGGAGGTATCTACTGTCAAAGTGTAAATCGAACATTATTTTTCAGGGCATTTCTCAAAGCGCTACAATAAGCTGAAATCATTTAACCAATCCCTGATGCTTTGATACTGTTAGTGGCTAGCTCCGTTGTTTTCGGTTGGCAATCATTTTAGTCATAAAACAATGCTGGACATAGTGCTGTATTTATTATGTTCTAGCTCGGTTATTTTCTTCTGGAAACGAGACTAGAACTATCGTTGTTATCATTGTCTTGCTCTTGCTCACTGTTTCAAATTTGCCTCAAAAAATAGCAAACTGAAAACGAAAAACTTTTTGGGCTTTCATCAAGATAAAAGTATTTGTACATTGCATATTTTCAGATATAATCGTGAATCGACGATTACCCTCATCTGTGAGCACTGAAACAATTCAACTAAACCCCCATTCCACTGATCTAGCCACAAGTTCGAATGATTCTACCTCGACAAAGAAGAGCGATACTACTACACCTTCAAAGGCACCAACTACGTCATCATCATCATCATCATCATCATCACCATCATCATCATCATCATCATCAACACCAACAACTACAACAACAACAACCTCAATATCATCGTTGGAAACATCAACTTCATCTTCTTCAACATCGTCATCGTCTTTATCTTCAACAGCTGCATCAGCGACCGCAACACAGAAAACAACGACATCTGACACCACTAGCAGTTCAAGAACGACAACGACGACAGGAACCGAAACTGAGGATTTTCTGACAAGGAATATCAGTCTTCCAACCGTAGCAGCTGCTTCACCAGGAATCCTAAATATTGAAATGTTAATCCCAATTCCTCGTCCTTTAGATGGAGCCAGCAGTCCTGCCGCTACTCCACCTGAAGACTACTTAACTTCCACGGAATCTCTACTCGCAGAAAAGCAAGGACTTCTAGAGCGACCACTGACTGGCAAGGCTGCAAATGCTGAAACTGAAAAAGAAATAATCAGGGAAACTTTGGCTGGAACCCTATCCAACAGAGAAAGAATACGTTTTTCACAACACAGTTTAGTGGACACGGAAAACAGAATCGACGGCGAACCAAATCAAGTCGTTGTGGAAGATGGTGGACTTCAACCGTTGCCAGATCTTGACAATAAGCTGCAGGAAAATGAATCAAAGACAAACGAAGGCGCAGAACTGGAAAGAGGTTTTGATGTGGAAACTGCTGCACAGTTTGCGGAGGATGGACCCCTTTTCCCTCCGGATATGAGCAGAGCTACCATTCGGCAGCCAAATGGTAAGTGAGTAGGATTCTTCTATATACAAAAGTCAAAGCCTCTGGTTAGCAAAATAGATCACCACTGGCCGGTAACTTCAGTTGCTTTAGCTAAAGCAAAATTGTAGGTTTGCAAGATGTATGTATAAAATTCATGTTGTCGGTTGCAAGATAACACATGGATTCTGGCAGAAGGCGGTAGAATTTTGGCGATGCTTCTCTTGTTTAAAAGATCATATGATGGCTCTAAAAAGCTTTTTGGCTGGAATGAATGAATAAAACTTCCCTTATTGCGCAAAAAATATAACCCCCTTTCAATTTGTAGCCTATCTGAGCAATTTTACACTTCGCATAATAGTGTCGCAGTAGAAAATGGTCATTTTGGCATACCTTTCCCTCTAGTGGACCGGGCCCGTTGAGACTGACAAAATTCTTAGCGACGAGCCAGAAATGGTCGGTCAAACTCTATGATGATGTAATTTAAAATGTAAAAGTTGTTTGAATTAAATTCCTTTCAAGAAAACTTGGGTCTTATCTCGATTACCCCCCCCACCACTCAAACTCCTTAAAACTTGACCAAATGAGCTAAAATTTGGTATGGGTATGTTTTCGACTACGCTGACTTCAAATATGGCAAAATTTTTTGATTTCGCGAAATTCGATTTTTTTGATTTCTAAGGGGGAACCAAGCGAAACCGAAAAATTTTTGTCTTCGATTTTGCTGAATAGTTGTATATAGGGGTTTTAGGCGTCGTACAACACGAATCTGAAGTCCGTTTTTCGATTCGGCTTTTTGCTAAATCAGTACAAGCTTACATCTTAAGCTTGAATCTGATTCGATTCTAAACGAGCGAAAAGCTGATTCGAAAAACGGACTTCAGATTCGTGCTCTACGACTCAGAAAATCCCTGTATACAAATGTTTCTTCAAAATCGAAGACAAAAAGTTTTCGGTTTCGCTTGGTACCCCCTTAGAAATCGAAAAAATCGAATTTCGCGAAATCGAAAATTTTGCCATATTTGAACTTAGCTTTATCGAAAAAGTACCAATACAAACTTTAGCTCATTTGGTCAAGTTAAAAGGATTTTGAGTGGTGGAGGGTAATCGAGATAATACCCGAAAACTTTTATTTCACCGTGTCGTCCGTCTTTTCAGGCCGGCCGCAAGCCCTGTCTATTGGAGGGGGGTCATAAAGATAAACCTTTATATATTGCCTTTATAAGTATATATATATATATATATATATATATATATATATATATATATATATATATATATATATATATATATATATATATATATATATATATATATATATATATATATATATATATATATATATATAAAATATATAGTTTTATTACTCGCGCATACAGGCTTTGTCAGTAAAATCATATTGTGTCCGCTTGCAGGTGTTGCTCCTCCTAAAATGACACCTTCTTAGGCTAGAACCTGCACCTATAGATCTATAATTTTGTACTTATTTCAGCCGGTTGCTCCGACGTGGCATTGATGCCTTGCAGTTTTGGTATTGGACGGGATTGTGAAGTCGTGGAACAAGATGATGGGTGTCTGGTCTGTTCTTGTCCACATAGTATGTCCAACAGTTAAAGCTCTGATCAATACCCAAAATTAACAAAAGTTTATCAAAAATCTAATTTCTATGGCTCTGTCATCCATGCCAATTTTGAACAAGATGTTCAACAGGGACATCTAAAGGACGTTAGGAGCAGTATACTTTATTTGGAATAAGGCTAAAGCTCATTCATGAACCCAAAAGATTTTGGAGCGTTACTTAAACTATCCCTTAAGCTTAGGCAGACATGTGCAGAAGGGGAAGTTCTGGGGGGGGGTGAGCCGGCGGCCGAAGGCCAACGGAAAACCTCTGGGGGTGGGGGGGAGGTCCAGGTCTGGGGGAGTGAAAACCAAGCACGCTTAGGAAGGAAAACGAACCATCATATTGTATGTGTTATGAAGATTGCTAAATATTTTGAAAAAGATGCTGACTTGATTTTGTATCCTGCACTGTTTCGGTTTGCTATGTATTTTAGTGTTTAGGTTTTTAGATTCCTCTCCTTTTTTCTTTTTAGAAAGCCCAGCCAGAGGCTGTCTTGGACCTCTGTTTCTTTCGGACGAAACCAGATTCAATTTGCTCCATGGTGTGATAGAGTGTCGACTTAGCAGCAGAAGATTTGCACAGAGTGTGATCAGATATTATCGAAAGGTTATCACGTATAGTCGCTAGTGCCAAATTCCATATGCTGTAAAATTAAGTAAGGAAGGCCAAAATAGATTAAAAATTCCTTACCGATAGAATCAACAATTTTGAAATAGCAAACGGATTTGTCGCTGATCGTTTTGCATAAAGTAATAAATTTTTAGTGTTAGTAAGTTAGTAAAAACGTTTAATGTTTAAATTTGAAATCCATTCATTATAATTTTGCATCTTTTTGTGCAAAAGAACTGCCAAATAAAATGTTAACAACAAATATGCACGAAAAGATGCCAATGTGTCTTAAATTTGGTTTTCAGATTGATCCCGCTAGAAACGTAGATGAATGCGTTGAAATGAAGCATCCATATTGTGGCCACAGTTTGGATGCCAATCTTCACAGAATGCCAAGAACTTTGGAAGAGTGTGATTATTTCTGTTATAGTGATGCAGAACTGAGCAGGAGACCAAAAGCTGTTGGTGAAATTAGGCGACACCCAGCCAAAAAAGAAAGGTATGTAAACAATTCGTTTAGCAGGCTATTACTGCTCAACGTTTCAGAGAAAGGTTTGGAACACTCTTTGTTTTTCAAAGAGAGAAGAAAATGGATTAAATCAAATATATGTGGCAGTGTGTGTGAGAAATGGGAAATCATTTTCACCGAATTCTCTGAAATTTGTAAATATAATCAAACTTAGCCCATCGGAAGGCTTGATAAGCTAAAAGCAGACAAGTTTTCAGGAAAGCATTTTATATTGTCTCAAGAGTCCATAATTCCCTTATGTTAAGAAGAATTCCCTTATTCCTCTATAGGTAATATAAGGGAAATTATTACGGACACTTGCTCTTACGAGTCGCTAAAGCTAAGTCCTACCTCAGGCAGGGCAGAATAACTCCGGGCGAGAGCGTTTATATGGTGGTTATGTAATTATTCTGATTATGTGAACACTTAATTTTCTATATTTGCGTAGGTTATTTTAGCTTTATTCACAAGTTTCTAAGTGTTGTTGGCCAAGTCGCATCAAATCATCAAGCTAACTAGCCTCAGCATTGCGCTGTTCCTCATTGACCAACTTGTATACCAAAGATCGTATCGATTCGCTTCTGATCTGCCTTGCTGCTTCTTTATTGTACATGAAGCATGACCCTTGTTCTGAAGTTTATATGCATAAATTGGAACTTCATAGACTTTATTTACACAAGGACTAGTCTTGAGTTTTTAACTCATTATTGGCTAGGATTTCGTTAGACATCGATTATTGTTATTGTTATTGTTATGCTCATTCAATTATAAAAGCAATAACTGATGCCTTTCCGCATATTTTTTTGAAGCTTGAAATTTTGAAAGTGTGTAAAACACCATCAGTCATTAGCTGAAATGTGATGTGGTTGTGTCATGGAAAGTGTTGCAAGCCATTGGCCATTGGCCGAAAAAATCTTAGCCAGTTGGCTTCACCGGCCATTGGCCGTTGGCTGACGGTCGGCCAATGGCCGTAGGCCGGTCAACGGCCAACGGCCAACGGCCATAGATCAATTGGCTGGCCGTTGGCCGTTAGTTGGCCAATGACCGACTGTTGGCCAAGGGCAAATCTACTAATTTTATGCTTCAACTGTGTTGCAAGATTTAATTTTGCTGCATAATGTCCTGCATATGTTGGTTATAGTCATTAGTATACATTAGAGACATTAATGCGGCTTTTCAGTTTACCTACATAAGGTGTTGGTTGACACTTAGCTTCAACTTTCTATCCACGTCTGTATGTACTCATTTATCGTGACCTCGGTAGCGTTATTTTCAATAAAATGTTAATTAATGCAAATTTTAGTTGTGGTTTTTTTGTTGTAGTTTTCAGTTTTAAACCAACCTAGTTTTAAATTTGTCTACTGGTCAAAGTTTCATCAATTCATTGTAGTCCTCCAGCAAAATTGAAACAGAATTGGAGCTAAACGTTTGGAAAAACTACTTTGAATAAAGTTTAATTAAGTTGACGCAAGCACAGTAGACGCATAAAAATAAATTCCAGCTAACCAACGTTGGCTAAATAGCTAAATAGCTAAATTACGACCAATGGCTTACGCCTAACCAACAGCTAACGGCCAACCAATTGCCAACGGCCAACCAGTTGGCCTTTGTCTGTTGGTCGTTGGCAGGCCAATTGGCTGGCCAACTTCCAAAACCAGACAAGCCAAGCCAACCAAGAAAAATTTCGGCGAATCCCGACACTACTCATGGACCACACAGAGTTCAATAATCCCAAGAAAATTTACAGATTTTGCTGCAAACGTGTATAGTTACAAGAGTTTTCTGAGTGATTGAACACTATAGTAAAATCTATTTTCTATCAAACTATTGTTTAGGAAGTGACTAAAACCAGAATCGGGATCTCGGTTAGAATATATTTTCGATCTGGGTTAAAAGGTGTATCTTGAGTTTAGAATGGGAAAAGCTAATTCCTGAAGTTTTTGGGAGATCTTGAAATGAATCCTGTTCTTATACCTTATATCCTGAACTTAGGAGCCACCCTTGGTACAGATCATGAAGTTTTAGGACGTTCTTGAAATTGGTCGACCCTATTTATAGAAACCGGTTCCTGATCTGAGTCCTGAAATGGATCCTTAGGTGATTCTTCCGTATGCACACATCTGTGTCTAAAATTTGCAAAACTTAACCGATTGAGCTCAAATTTTGTATGGGTGTATTTTAACACATATCTGATAGAACTGCTACAAAAATTTTTAAAATTTTAAAAATTTAAATTTTTAAGTTTTTAAGGTGGGACCAAAGAGAACCAAAAACATTTTTGTCTCCAATTTCGCTGAAAAGTTGCACACAGGGGTTTGTTTCTGAAAAAGAAAACCATTTTTTCCCAGCTTTTTGTTAGCTCCGTATGAAAGGTAAAGATGTAAGCTTAACTTTTAAGCTTATTTCTAGCTAACATAAAGCGGGATCGAAAAATGGTTTTCAGATTCCTGTTCAGCGACCCTCAAAATCCATGTATGCAACTTTTCAGCGAAATCGGAGAGAAAAAGTTTTTGGTTCTCCTTTGTACCCCCCCCCCCCTAAAAACTTAAAAACTAAAAGTTTTTGAAATTTTAAATTTTTGTCACATATCGATCAGTAACGTGTTGAAATGCACCCACACCAAATTTGAGCTCAATCGGTTACGTTTTCCTAATTTTAGGCGCAGGTGTGCATATACGGAAGAATCACCGGATCCTTATTCCGACATTGGTTAGGTATAGTTAGGGTTGTGCCGTTAAGAAAATTCTCGGGCCGGGCTCGGGCTCGGGCCAACCAACCTCCTCGGGCCGGGCTTCGGGCCGGGCGGGCCCGGCCCGAGCCCGGCCCGAAGCACGAGGCCCGCTTCACGGCCCGAGCCCGAAGCCCGATTCACGGCCCGAGCGGCCCGAGGAGCCCGAGCGGCCCGAAGAGCCCGAACGGCCCGAGTGCGGCCCGAGCGGCCCGAGTGCGGCCCGAGCAGCCCAAGTGGCCCAAATATAGCCCGACAGGTGCGGAGAGGCCCAAAAATGGCTCAAATCACATCCAGTTTGCCGAGCAGTTTTATTACCTATTACGCATCGGTAAACACAAAATGAAATTTCATGGTTCGATTAGCTGTAACTTCAGTGCAACATTAGCTATTGTTAGTAGCTTTTCATTTCATAATTTTGAGATAATGCTCTGAGCATTAATTTGTGACCACATACTAGAGCTATAAAGTTTATGTATCTTGTAAATCGTAAGTAAGATTTTCGGTTAAGTATTGAATCATCCAAAAAAAGAATAAAAATGAATCATCACACAGCTTATATGTAGCAAATTTAAACACAATTGACCACTGACTAAAAAGTGGGAAATTGGCAAAGCTTTACTTGTTAGCTTCCTTGTACCAGACCAGGGTTTGTCTAGCAGAGTACCAAAATAGTTACTTCTGAATCATACAAATGTTTGTTAGAAGACAATTTACCGCTAACTAATCCATAACGTTTTGCAGAATGCAGGTAGAGAAAAACCTGTATAAAGTTTAGCATTTCGCAATCTGCTTGCTAATTTTGATAGTAGAATTATGTTCTGAACTTGTGTATATATAGTTTGCATCAAATGTATCAATTCAGATATGTATGTATGTATGGGTATTGCGTGTATAAGCACCGAAGAAGACAACAGTGTGTGAACAAAGGAAGCCACGCCACAAGTCACAACGAAAAAATCAATATTTTTCAGTAATGACAAACTACTCAAATAGCCCGGAAAGCCCGATAGGCCCGAGCGGCCCGAGTGGCCCGAGCGGCCCGAACGGCCCGAGTGGCCCGAACGGCCCGAGTGGCCCGAACGGCCCGAGTGGCCCGAACGGCCCGAGCGGCCCGAGTCGGGCCGGGCTCAACAGAGAACTCGGGCCGGGCTCGGGCCGGGCCGTCTCATTAAAAACTCGGGCCGGGCCGTTATCGGGCCGGCCCGAGCCCGAGCCCGGCCCGAGCCCGAAGCCCGCTTCACGGCCCTGGCACAACCCTAGGTATAGTCACCTTTAATTTAGCTCTGAGTAAGTCTGAAAGCACAGTGTAGACTGGTTGTCCAATAATTGCGACTTTATACAACCTTGCTTCAGCGCAAACCTAAATTTTCCCAACATTTAGGCAGACATGCTTTCGCATTCGTTGACATGCAAGCGATGAAGCCGAGCCACTACTTACTTCCTGACCCGGTGGCCCCGGTCGACGGCTGGGTGCTGGTCCGATGTTTGTGAAACTTTAAAACTAAAAGGTTCGAAAACGTAAAAATGTAATAATGTATTGGGGTGAGTGCTATTTAGTGTTTTAATAGCAACATTTTTTGGGGCCTGAAACATCAAAACTGGCCAACTTTGTGTTTTCCAAAAACCAGCATGCCAGATGCCATACCACCACAACAAACTCCACAGAAAATTTATCTGCCTGATTTTCACCACAAGTTTCAAGTTTGGGTGCTTTTTTCTTCAAAACAGGTCATATTCAAAACAGGATCAGGAGAGCAAGAAAGCAATTTGTGAGCTGTTTCGAACGCAATAAGGTTTTCTGTATATGTTCAAAATGCAACAACTTTTGGTAGCGATTGTTCTGGAATGTTCTTAGGTTGAAGGTTAACGAATGTAAGTTAGGTAGGTATTTTAGGTTAAAGGATAGAGAATTTAAACGCCAAATGCGGTTTCTAAAGCCCAAAAATACGCTAAACCTAACCAACTCCTTAACATTATATATGTGCCATGGCTATTGACCAATTGTACAATTTGGATAAAACAAATAAATATTTGGCTATTTAAGTGAAAAGCAGAAAATGCAAAGCAAATTTAGTTTCATATTAAAATTATTCATTAACTGAGAGTTTGACAACAATATTAACTTTAGATTCACTTCCAAATCTTCTAGCTGCGTGTCAATGGGAGAATTTTTTGAAAACAGAACGAATAATTGTAACTTAACAGAACGATGACTGAAATTTTCAGGTTTTGTATAAACAATAAAATTTCTAAATAAATCTATTTCTATTGCAAATATATTCAGGCTAAAAATACCGGGTCCAGACCGGTTCAGAGCTTCTGACCCGGTGACCCGGTCCATATAGTGACCCGAAATGATCATCAATGGACTAAATCATAAATACAAAGCAGTTGCGACTAATTAGAAATCACAGGAAATTTAATTCACTAAGTATTCTGTTAGCTTCTTACTTGATTTTTTAAAATTTCTCAATTTGGAATTTGAATTTGACATTTGGAATTTTATCATTCAAGCACTACATAGGTCACAGCAATATATCAAAGGTAATAATACATTTCTGCTGCAACAGACAATACTTACCCAAGTAATGTAATAAGTAATAGATCAAAAGGATCCGTATATTGAAAGTTGGGTTGCCATCTACGCCCTTAGTGAGTCATCCTTTAGTATACAAATGACTCCACCAAAGGTTAGTTGGCGGTCCCATGCAGGGGCGACTCCCAACCACTAGCACTTCAAAGAAGTGACAGCGTGGCCGCTGCGGAAGCCGTCTTACATGAGACCTAAGAAAAGGGTTTGGACCAACCTAGAAAGGCCGGCCCTGTTACGAAGTAAGCGTAAAGTTAGAAAAGGTTACTTGAACGGTTCCGGTCCCTGGTGCCACAAGGACACCACCGGACTGGGACACACGATACACCGCAAAGCCATGGGAGCGTGAAAGCTCACGACACAACCAAGCAGATAGAGTAACAATGTGTACTGAGCTAAGCGAAAGAGCGCCCTTATATAGGGCTTGTGTTGGCCTTGACGACAAAGTGAATCAATAAAGGAAAGCATAAAACTTGCAAGAGGGTGCTTGAGAGAAAATGTTTCTGAAAAATTAATAGCTCCTCGTGTTTTTATATAAGAATTAGTTTCTTAGTTTTCAATTTTGATGAATAGCTTATAAGACAAAGTTTAATAATTGTAGTTCAATAAATAAATTAATAATAAATCTGTTATCTACCAACGCCTCTCTGATTCCAGTATTCAAATGCTTTGTCAGCACGTGTTTCGCAATCTTGCATCACTTCTGTTGCTGGGAGAAACTGGTTTGTGTAATAGCTACTCGAGAAAATTTATGGATAGCTGCACACTGAAAGAACATCAGAATTACATCTATCTATACAAAAGATTACTTATGGTGGTCGACTCTACAATTCAGAGCAGATGACTAAAGGTTGTCTTTAATTGCCTAGGAAGTGGTAGGTAGCACAGAAAAACGTTCGTAGCAAATGCAAAATACAACGACTCACTTGAAGTAGAAAGAAAGTTATGATCATATCCATATGCAAATAGCTCGAGTCCGAAATCTTAAAGTTATTAGGTACGAGGACATATAATTTAGGGATCGGGTTTCGTAAGATTCTGCTCTAGCTACATAGTTATCATTCCTATTCCTTTGTTAGTTTTATTTACCTAGATGTAAACGTTTATGTCTTACTGCATTTTAAGCTGTTACTCATATTCATGTAATATTTTAAAATGATCTTAGAATGGTGGGCTTGGGAAAGGCCAGGCAAAAAATCAGAGCTCACAAGCTTTCAAGCTTTTGCAAATATGAAACTGGACTACTTTGATGGGTAGTAATATTCGTCAAATCATTCTTGTGCGCAGAATTTTGCCGTGGTGGAATGCTTCACTTTGTGCGCTGACACACAAACAAAAATAAATAATGTTCGCTAGTTTTAGTTTTGGTTCCTGGTTGAATCCTATCCTATAATGGACTAATACATAGTTCCTTCCTTAGAAAAGATTCGATGAGAATAAAGAAGTATAGTAGCAAAATGGCTCTAGTTACTGCATTAGATCAAATTAGGCATTGGTTCATGATTTAGTTGTTGTCTAAGGCGAAATTTCAGCTCGTAAACAACTTAACAGAAATTCCAGCGGTCGGTGACTGCGCGTTTTATACGTTTGCTTGTTCCAGTCGCTAATCCTTTACGACAATATGCGTATTGTCTGGGTCTTTAAATGTCCAAATGCAATATCAAAGGCTGCATCCACGTCGTGTAGCGGACCGGACTCAAGCCAGCCTTGGGCCCGAATTCAGGCTTCACGGCCCGGTGAAAAAGATTTAGGCTTGATCTCTCTAGAAACAAGGCCCTGGTCCAAACGCCACTTGTACAGTTTTGACACGCAGCTCAAAACTTGAACAACTACAATGTACCTGTAAAGGAAAGAAGTAATTTGTGTAATCGTTTTATCGTTTCATCTTGTGGAATACAAAATATAAAAATACAGAAGTCTCGAAAGAAATTAATTTAATTGCAAACCATATTTCATTTTTCTGCATTGTGCGTATGATGTTTTAAAACACAGCAAAAAGTTTGCTATATAATTGAAACATTCCATATTAAACACTAGTTTAATTACAATACTTTAACCAATACATATAAGTTTAGTAATTGTAAAACCATTTCCCAAGGAAGCCAAATTTTTGAATGAGACAACCATTCTAGTGCGAAAGCTGCTGCTGACAGTACAATTCCGCAGCACCAAGTGCCAAATACAGTAGATGTATGAAATAAAGTGAATGATCGAAATCTGTTGTCTTTCATGAATTTGTTGGTTATATAACGACCATATTTTGCTAAAACTTTTTCAATAATTCCAGTATCTCTCAATACCGTAATTCCACGATTTACTCGTACTTTTAAGCCGGTACTATTTTTGGGTACAAGGAAGGACCTGTATCGGGATCTTGAAGGATCAGGTAGGGCGAAAATGTCATAGATTTGTGATGCTGCTTCATGAAACATGGTCGAACTATAATAGCAATAAAATAAATTCTTATGAATTAACGTATATAATTTGAAGATATTTGTTTCAATTATTGGCGGATTTTGTTCAAAATGTTTTACGATACTACCATACTGCTTATTATTTCCATAAATTATAGAAAATAAGTCCGTCGCATTATCGGGTCCAATTAATTGAAACTGAGCTGCCAAACCGAGCGAAAAATCACTGAGGCTGGTCCACGGAATGGAATGTCGATTTGTAGTCACTGTGGTACAATAACTTGCAGAAAATATAATAAAAGCTAATGCAAGGCAAATAATAAATAATCCCTGCATTAGTGTTTTCCCAGCTGATGGCTTTGCGATTTTCTCCCTAAAAGATAGCTAGACTTAGTTTAATCGTGGAGTTTTGTATTAAGGAACAGGCTATTTGAGTAGTAGATTTATGCCGGTACTACCACAGCTAGGTGTGCTCAGTCAGCCTTTAATTTCGTTAATTAGGTATATATTAAATGTCCTAAATTACATAAAGATGCTGTTATATTTATAAAATATTTCCTAATTTTAGAATTGATTGCGCAACGTTTTCATTAATCGCACAATATTTCCTAATTTTGTAATAATACATAATACGTCTTAAGTTTTCGTTAGAACTGTATAATGTTTGAGAAAATTTTATAATAGAGTAATGTTTCCTAACATTTTGCAATATTACAATTTTGTCACGTACCTCCTAATTCACCTCCTCCAATTCCGTCACCAATCCCCTCAATTCGACCACCCACCTCCTCAATTCCGTCACCAATCTCCTCAATTCCGCCAACCAGGAACTTCACGAGCTGTTTCACCGCAGGTAAATTAGCTTCGTCGACATTTGATTATTCAAATAATTTTAGATTCAAATGCAAAAATTTTGTTTTTCACATTCAGCATAGTAATGGACAATATATAAACTAACATTACGTTATTAGCTCAGTGATGAGAAATACTAGAAATGCCAACCAAACTTCCGATGTTGCAATTTTCCACCATTTCAGATACGTAGACCGGCCGTGTCTCCAAACAGGATTTAAGTAAAAGTGTTTTATTTCTTGAGCAAACCAGTCAGTAGAATCAGCCATTTGCAGGCGATTATTGTTGAAAACCACTTGTGGAGCTGTTAGATTGATCGAACCAGTGATCATATCCTTCAAAAAGCCATAAGCCTTTCCTTTGAATACAATTGCGGCATGACCATCTGACGAGCTCTTAAATCTAGAACAACAAAGATAATTTGACAGGGTAACATTTATTACCTTTACTTACTTTTGTAGTATAGGCAGTAGTACTACCTCTCCTCCAATTCCCTTTCGTGAAGTATTTCGTGAATTTTCTGTAAAAGCTCCTAAAATTGCCTCCAAAATACTTAAAAGCTTAATCGTTCATTTACTGGAGTATCTGGTGCATATTTATCGTGTATTTTCGGATGCGAGAAATCTAAAGATTAACTTATCTTATCTTTAAGGTTAACTGTCGTAAAAACCTCAAAAGTATTCATTCTTTCAATAACTGTGAAGATAAAACTACATGGAAACCATTTTATAGTTGGCTTACAGAAGATTCAGCACAAAAATTAACTTATATCGGTTCGAAATGCGAAACCTTCCTTCCCCAATGTAATGATTATTCCTATATTACTATCAACGTCAGTTCAGAATTTTTCACTGTCCCCGAGTGGTAGCTTCTTTAACTTGCGGTCCATCATTTTGCTGATTTTAGGGGGTTGCCCATTCTATACTACCAACTTTCTTTCTTAACCTACCCTTTTGATTTCTAATCCCCTTTCTGTAGCTCACTCAACTCACACTTCCTCCTTCCTTTGTACTCGATTTTCCGTCAGGCCCTTCCATATTTCCTCTCCCATTTTTCCAGTTTTGTCTCCGTCCCCCAATCTCATGTCATTGGTAGTCAGTCAGTTCTTTGTATATATTGTTATTTACGTTTAATTAATTTTGTAATTTCATTACCGTAATTTCTAATCGTCAGTTATCCACCGTAGGCTTTATTCATTTTAAGTTTGAATTTGAGTAACTTTATGCTGTTAAACTTTTACTTAAGTAAAAGCAACGCTTGTTTTTGTCGTCTTGCAGCTACTCGAGTCACTGTAGGAGAAGAATTCGAAAAGACTTTAAGCATTTACCTCAGTCACGGTCGCCACCTTTGTGAGGTTTTGAAACTTGGATCTGTATTTGAAAATAAAAAACTGGGCTTCGTGTTACGATTTATAGGTGCAGGTTCTAGTCGAAGGTGTGTGGTGTTCAAAATTATAATGCAGACCTCCTCTTAGCTTAGAATAGTAATGTAAGAATACAAAGCAAACTTTATTCCAAAAGAAAGTACCAGATAGCAGCCAAATTCCAATCTCACTAGTACTGCAAATTCAAGTCAGAATATTAGGGTATTAACCAAAAAAATCCAAGCTGCTCTAGCGGAGCCAATATGCTGGAGTATAAAGGATGGCGGGCTCCAATTTACACATACGTCCCCCCCTTAGACAACTAGCTCTTTCTCTAATCCCCTGACAATTAATACTGAAAAGAAATTACTCCAAGCCAACCATTTACACAATTCCAAAAGGTTGAGGGCGTGGCAAATTAGAAAGGCAAATGACATAACATCTTCGTAATATTACGAAATGAGAATTGGATTATTAGTAGAACTTAATTGTACTATTAAATTACTATAGATTTTACAGTAGTCTTCCTGTAGCATTATTAAGGCTTAACTTATGCTTAAAATAATCAATTGTGGCTAATACGCCACAAAATACCCCGTTTACAGACGCCTATGTACCCCGGCGCGGCGTTCCTAAGAGCAGGTAAAGTGGTAAAAAGATGATTGAAAAACGACAAAACAAAAGTGTTGATTCTCACTGGTTACAAGTTTGGGACTCCCACTGGCAGATCTTGTGCCACTGGCACGACTACACTACACTGGCGCCTTACTACTTTATTTAAATACATACAATCGTCGAGGCGCGTAGCCAGGGGGAGATGGGGGGAATCCCTCCGAAATTGTGTAGGAAGTTTTCCCTGCCATGTATAAAACGCCCATTTTTCAAAAATTTTTCGCGCCGTCGGTCTGAAATAAGTGTATCTCACCATCCTATTATGTGTTTCGCACTCCAAAATGAGTGCCAAATACACAGTTTGGTGTATTTGACGTCTTCTGCAGCATTTGGGTGCATGAACATAGGCTGGGCCTTAAGTACTTTTTAATTTCAAACAGTCCTTTGTAAAAATTCCACGAAAGCCTCAGAAAAGAAAAACTTTTCAGCTTCTGGGGGGTCCGCCCCCCGACAACACCAAAATGTTTTGCATTCTCCTCCTCGAAAATTTTTTCTGGCTATGATAATGCAAGCCTGCTAAGAAACGAATTGAAACTGAGACATAGTGATGGAGCTGGACGACGCTGAGGCGACAATAAGAGAAATACGGAAATACTAGGCAGAACTATCCACCGCCCAACGAAAAGTGTTCGGCTGTTGTGAACCCAGCCGACAGCAGTCAAAACAGTCTTTCTTTGCCTAATCAGAACGGATTAAGCTAAACGGAGGTGTACGAAAAAGTTTCCTGAGCACGTCTAAGTATCATCTTTCAACTTATTTCTTTATTATTTTATTATTTCTTTATCATCTTTCAAATGAGACCTTTTTCAAACACCACAGTTAGCTACTTCAAACGTTATAATGATAAATCGGTAGGGTCGCATTCACACAAATGAGAGACAGACGAGTCAAGGCTGTCCTAGTAATTTCCCGTTAAAACTCAATCCCTTAAATAATTTGCTTCAGAAAACTTTTCTCAGGCCTTCTTGGCTTGCCCTTTTCAATGAACCTAGCCTGGATAATTTCTGGCAATTAGTTCAAAAGCTTTTCTGATGTTTTGATGCTGTTCACAGTACACACAAGCAACCCAGTTGCGAAATACACGCACATTTTTTCATTTTCGTTACATATTTTGTTGATTTCAAGCTTTTATACGAATTAGTGACACTAAGGAGTTTGAAACGTACCGAGCTTTGTAACCAAGAAATTCTGCAATTAGCATGGAAATTTCACAGCTAAATCCAGGGTTTCGTAGGCACTTATCGCTTGGCTTTGCTTTGAATACGCAGCTGTGTGCGTCAAAGGGCATTGTAAAAGCACCGAAGATCAGTTCATCCATTATTCACTGCAATTTCCGAACAAAAACTTTATAATATCAGCAGAACCTCTAGAGAACTAATGATTTGTTTAGTTTTAGGTTAGTTTCTCAAATTCTGTATCAAGGATAAACAGAATAGACATCCAATAACTTAAATGAGAATGCTCTTATGAAAACAAAACTAGGAATGTCCTTCTAACTTTCAGCATATATATTGTGGTATGCATGTATTCTTCTTTTATGTATTGTCAAGGGTCGAGGGTCAATTGTTAAGGGTTACTTTTAAATAGATTGATTGAGTTTTCATAAACATTTATAGATCATCTGTCGAAAGTCTAAAAACCAATTTAGTATAATTTTACACATTATAAGAAACTAATATTGTCGACACGATTGGCTTACATTGTATAAGGTATTGACGGTTGCCATATATGCCTAGTATGTGCTCTTGATGGTTACTGATATATAATGGAAAAAACGTTTATACATTAATTTCCTGAAACAAGACAAAAACGTTTTTAGCCCCTAAAGCTTATATACCACTTGCGCATTGTATATGTCTCATATTGTTTGTTTTGCGTGTATTGACATAAGCTCATTGCCAGATTTGTCGGAACTAGACCCTTCTCCCACTTATACGGCACTTATAACAATTAATAGCCACAAAGAAAGACTCTGGCTTTCCCCTGCCCATTCATCTAAAACATTAGAAAAACCACGTTTATTAATATTTACTTCAACTTTATAACTACAAAAACTCCATAAAACACAACTTTAAAATTGTTTTCTTCTTTAACCTGAAATAACAATTAGTACAAATTAAATTAACAAATAGTACAAATTAAATTATATAATTTAAAAGCCTACGCACTAATTCCATTCTTTATTTTCCTTACTGAGTGTTCTTTCCTTTCCCTCTCCTTTGCGAGCTTTTATCTTCTGCCTCCGCCCAGCTGTCTGGAGAGCGACGAGAGCTCCCAGACCTTACGTGAATGAGAGTCATCCACACACTCATTCACGTACGTCTTCAGGTGTTAAGGTGGTGATTCCTTTTGTACACATATTGTTGGTTCGGGCGTAAATCAAGATGGAATTCGACGAGATTTTCCAAAAAAAGTTCGTTTAGCGCTCTAACACCCGTCGCACAATCTCGCTTCAAAAACTCGACATTTCACATCAAGCCAGTGTTTGCCAATTTGTGGAGGTTTTGCAACAGCTGAGTAGTTATGACTATATTCATTCGAAAGATCTAGTCGAGTTCTACAATTTTGTTTTTAGAATAAATTTCTAGCTTTACCCTTTGAGATGTAGCTAATTTTCTTATTTTGAAGTCGAAGACTTGTTCATTCTGCAGGAATCAAATAATCCATTACTTCTTCAGCTATGCAATAGGCAATATAAGACTAAGGGTTGCGGTCAGAAAGTCTCACAAAAGCAAATTATCTGAGGCATGATCATCTTCCGATTTCTATTCCGCAGGCTGCTATAATAAAAATATAGTTTTTGCAAAACCACGACCAATTCTTTTCCAAAGATTATGGAGCATTCACCATGCAACCTGAAGGGCTGCTACTTAACAGATGTGTTCCAAACAAATATACACAGGGACGTTTTTTAGTTGCTTCGACAGCTACTTTCTAGCTAAAGTAGTCTTTTGTAAAAGTTAGAAAAAGCGGCAAGGTTGCCATTCGCTAATGTGATTAGGCACATGTGCCCCTATCTGCAGAAAAATACTAGACGTCTGTATTTTATCTGCATCTAAGGGAATTGCTCTTCAAATTTGAAGTTGCGGCAAAAATTCAAACATTTTTGGCTAACGAAAGGAAAATTTTATTACTGGTGTGAGCTATAAGGCTGTAATTTGACATAAAAGGAGGAATTTGACATATAGGAGTACTCATTTGTGCCAAGAAATTCTGCCGCGTGAAAAATTTTCTATGTCAACTTTGATCCTCAAAGATTGCCGAAACCGCCATTTTCAGTCTGTCGAATCCTGTGTATAGGCTTTCTGCAGCCACAGCAGTCACCAACCTTCACTAGTCCAGTTGAACTCTTTTGTGGGTGTGTTTTCGACCACGCTGAGTTCAAATAACTCAAAAAATTTTAATTTCAAAAAACTAAAATTTTTCAATTTCTGGGGTACCATTGCTCAAAAAGGCGATTTTGTCAATTTTGAAGATTAAAGTTGACAAAAAAATTTTTTGAAGCGGCAGAATTTCTTGCCATTTGGCACAAATGAGTACTCCTATAGGGCCTCTGTATATGCCAAATTACAGCCTTATAGCTCGCATCAGTAAGCTTCTTTCGTTAGCCAAAATTTTTGAAATTTTTGCCGAAACTTCAACTTTGAAGAGTAATTCCCTTACACGCAGATAAGATACAGACGTCTAGTATTTTTCTGCAGATAGGGGCGCATATGTCAATTCGTATTGGCAAATGGCAACCCTGAAGCTAGGGTCCTGCAGCCAGCAGAAAGTTTAAATTAATTATGTTGGCAGTTGTGAAAAAAGGGGGGGGGGGTCGGGCACATGGATAGAAGGCAGCTAAGAACCAACGGCCAAGTATTTTTTGACCACACCCATGCTCTGTAACTTCGCCAAATGTAGGCCGATCGGACAAAGTCGGGGCAAAAGCTAAGTCGCCCCCTCCCTTAAGCTCAGCTAAGGTCACAGCTGATCTGTGCTCCACTAGGCTGAGTCAAGCCTTGCACTACTCAGCGTGTGTACAGTAAATAGGTACGGAGTGGGCCAGCCCCTCTTAAAAACATAAAACTACGTAATAAATTTAGGTATATACTTGGTAGTTTTTCAACGTAGGTAAGATAAAATGTTAGTTTTAACTTAGGTAATACTTATTGTTATGTAATGTCTCTGTCAAACCAACTAAGGTACACCATGTTGATCGAATATATAGAATTCATTTTTTTCTATACAGAACGCAATAAAATTGTGCAGAAGCGTTCTTAAAAATGTGTTAAATCTGTGCAAACTTATTAATTTCCAAAAAGTTTCTGCACAGAATAGGACATAAATCTGTGTAGAATTTCTTTCTTTAGAAAGGGCAATTGCACAGAGTCTGTCCATAAATTGAAAAAAATTATTAAAAAGCTGTGCAGAATCTGCACAGATTTATGTTAAACAATAAAGCGGAGGATCATAAAGTTTAAATGGTTTTGTTTCGTTTGTGCATAGACTTTGCATAGACTGTTGTTACAGAATATACAACTGGATTTAAATAATGATGGCATTAAACCCCCCTCTGGGGGGACCTCTACCCCCTACTGTGTAGGGGGGTTGGGGGGAGCCCTCGTCCAGCCAAAAACATGGGCATTCTTAAGGTAGTTTTCAAACATTTTTAAATTTTTGGCTTAACATGTTTATTATTGCGACAAATACACGTTTTTAACTGTATTACGGGCTTTATGACTCAATATTGACCTTGTTTTGGACTTGGAATCATGTTTCCAATGAGGATTCTGAGTTTAAATGTAGTGTCTAATGTTAAAATTACTTTATTGTTAGTTGTTTTTATCACAAGAAACTGCTGAAAAAACCTGTTTTTGGCAACAACAACAACAAAAACCCTAAACTGTAGAATTTTCGCACTATATTATAATTTCAGCATACAGCATTTGAACCTTCACGGGGATACCGTCTTTCTACTGTCTCTGCCTAAGTTTCAATCCAGTTCCCAGCAATTAATCACATGTCACTTGTCATGGACAAGACATTTGTAATGGAATTAACAAAATAAAATATTAAAAGTAACCTAAAAGTCAGCCTTAATGGAAGTTTTAAAATAATCAAATCACTGGGACGAATTCTTATACCATGGAACCGCAAGGAAAGGCGAAGATCACCAACATGGAATGTAATTGTCAAATAATGTCCAAGCAATAATTGTGTATATTATCATGTTTGTTTAGTTAGAGTTGCCAGTATTCAGTAGAAATCAGGAAATTCACCAATAGGGTCAAGGTTCACAATCAATTAAGACGCTAATGCTAGTCTTGAACACGATTCTAAGTCTAATTAAGTGTTACTAACGAGTGACTACTAATGACACTAACCCAGCAAAGGTGAAGAGGGATACTTCAGCCCTAATCCCTACGGCCTATCATCCCTTTAATAAATGGAGTTGTTACCTTCACACGAAGATAACAATCAACAACTAAACTAAACTTAGGTGAATCAGTGAGTGCCGCCTTTAGTAGTCAAGTATAGCCCTCCCTGTAGAGATAATTTAATTATTAACGCTCGTATGTTGGTCAGCAGGAAGTCATAAACCTGAAACACAAAGTTTATGTGTATAATCGAGATGAAAATTAGTCGTAAAATTGCCTATAAAACGAAAATATACATCTAAAACAACGAATATTGGAAGATGGTTTGATATTGAGTGCAAAATAGCTAAGTACGTAGTTAGGTAAGGTTAATTAGTAATAATTATACGTTAGTTAGGTAGTAATTAGTTAATTTTGATATTTTTGGTCGAAAAATGACTTGGGCCCATATGAAAGAGAATTTGATTCTGATTCGAAAAATCCAAACCCGACTTTCCAACTCCCAATAATAAGAAAGTTATGAGCAAAAATGTTTTTATAAGATTACTTTTCGTTTCGTAATCTTATCACTCCAAAAAGGAGTGCGCTAAAATTGGTTTTCTTTGCTTTAAAGTTAAGGCAAACCTTTTCCTTTTTTTATTGTCTGGGAGGTTGTCTACCTCCCAGTCTACACCTGAGTCAGGTGTTATTCCCCCTACCCCTTTTCTTTCTTCTCTCTCTGCTAGGCCTCTTTCTTCTGGGCCTAGCAGTTGTCCTCGCTTGAACTTTTGGCCGAGGACAAGGCCAACAGGAAAAAGAAAAGGAAAATAGTAGGTTAGGCCCAAGTCATTGGATTTAGAGGGGGCTTAGAGCTTTAGAGGAGGTTCTAGAATCTTCTAGAAGCTTTGCCTTAGAATCAAAGAAGAAGCGAGCTCCAGGTCTCGCTAATGACCTGTCACCGAGCTGTCAGCAAAACTGTCAGCTCGGTCCAAAATTTTATTTTCAAATCAGTGTTCGTTGAGTTGCAGCCGAAGTAGGTTGCTTTTCCCCCTCCATTCGGTGCGTTCCCTAGTGCAGTTGCTACCTGCATAGGGAATTCAGCGCACCTTCCCAGGTTAGGACGCATAGGGACTTTTTCTCTGACCCACACTGGTCAGAGAAAAAGAAATTGAGTTTTTTAACACGAACACTACCTTCTTTTCAGGGGCCTTTTGGGTTTGTTATACTCGGCCAACAAGTT
>JASAND010022790.1:0-52335 GCA_030248195.1 Trissonchulus latispiculum | reverse complement strand
CACTAGGTAACTGTGTGGTGTGTGATGCCGATAGAAATGCCTAAAGTCTGCCTAAGAAAGAGAATATTTAACAACAAATGATTTACTGTCACTTTCACGACTGAGCCAGCAAGACTCGACGATACAAAATCAAAAGATAACAAATATTTTCACCTCAACTTTAAATGTAAAATATTAAAATTACAGCGCCAACAAAATTATAGGATAACTTGAAATTCGAGAAATACCCAACAGATCGGTAACTCCAAATCGGAACCTAAGCGATATCATAAAACCCCCGACTACTTCCAAACGCAACCCAATCGCAACTAACTTGCTCAAGCGTAAACCCAATGAAAATTTAGCTAAAGTACCCACGATTTTAGACAAGAGTCAGAAATATAGTGAGCGTTTGTCAAGTTAAGTAATTCTTGAATAATTTCATAATTTAGGAGTGCGTGCTAACTTCACAAAATGACTATCTTTAGTGCACGCTATCTTCACACTATACACGTCACAGCAGTATTACAAAGGTGAAGTGATCGAACGAACATGAACAATTGCTTACTTCGGACGAACAGGCAGATTTGGGGGAGGTCGGTCAACAAGCAACATTAGCAAAAGGTAAAAACTAGTGGATTAACAATGAAACCATGACCACTCACAGTGATCTGTAGTGTCAACCTGACCATACGTGTGCTAGGGGGGGGGGTTTCACCCCCCAGACCTGAGCTCACCCCCCCAGGGGGGTCCCTCACCCCTCCAGAATCCGGATTTTTCCGGTCAACATTTGTCACTCCTGGCTTCGGGCAGAGAAGCCAGAGATAAGCACCGGCACCCTAACCTTATAGGTTGGAGTTTTCCAAAGGTAACTTTACCTTTACCCAGCCGGGCCCAATGGCAAAATTTTTCGGCCCGGGCCAGCCCGCCAAAAGAACAATTCCAAAATTTTACTAACAATGTTATTTCAAAGGATTAAATGCAAGATGGAGAGGCTAAATTATGCTACAAAATGTTAAATTTTGCCACAAAATAACCAGAATCAGTAAATGTGCAGCTACTTTCATCGATTTTACAACATTTTCTAGAGTTGATCCGGCCAGTAGTTATAAAATTTCTCGGCCCGGCCCGCTAACCAATGGAGGTCGGTCCAGCCCGGCCCGGACGGGCCGAAATGCTCATCCCTACTATTTACCTTTGCGAACAACTAACCGACTGCTCAAATCAACCATAAGGCGTTTTATTAAAAGCAATCGCGCAGTCACCTTACATAAAATTGCACAACAAAAAACAACAACAAAAGCTGTAACTACTAGGCCACCAAACAAAACATCTATAAGCAAAGGTAGAACAGAGGTAACTTACTAATCAGCTAAAGAAACTTAAGAATGACAAATACTCAAAGATAAAAGGCAGAAATATATCCTTTAATGAAATTACTTAATATTAACCTATCTTTTTATATTTACATGGGAACATTATGTTTTTGACACATCCAATTTCCAAAACACAATGTGATCGACTTGAGATTCTTGGTTAAAACTACTGCTATCATTGTATTGATTGATAAATTCGTGTGGAAGAAACGCCTTATCATGGGAGAGATCAGGAAAGAACTTAAATATTTTTCATGCTCACAGTTTAACTAGTGCTTCTAAGCCAGACCTAGCAAAAGTTACAATGTTAGAGTTTATGGAGGCCACAATAAAGGAAAACTACACACTGAAAAATACAAGAGTCCAAAAGGAAACAAAATAAATAAGCAGTATATATAAATAAAAATAATGATGAAACTTCATTAGCATGCTAAAATAAAGTTGTGGATAAAACAACCGGCTGAAAACAATGTCTAGTTAAGTACGTACACAGTTGATAAAAAATAGACTAGTCCTAAACCATATATACTCACAACATACATAATACAAAACGGAAACAGATGAATTCTCCATGAACCTAATCCGAAAACTTTTATCAAGAAATAAAATTCTAATAAGGTACAAGAATAATACTATGAACACATGAATTTATGTCGAGAATACATGTACATATATATACGTATATATATATATATATATATATATATATATATATATATATATATATATATATATATATATATATATATATATATAAAATTTAGATTGTCGTTTAAAAATTGCAAAATCTACAAAAATAATACCATATCACACTACATAAAATTCGACAAGGACGCAAACTCGTGTGGACGGCAATAGCATAACAAATGTTACCACACGTACAGTACGCACAACAAAAAAATAGTTATTTTACAAAGGTGGGCATTTACAGGAAAACGGCTTATCGAAGCAACGAGACTGCACAAAATAGTGAAACAAGTACCGATCAGCACACAGAAACAGTACAGTACAGGCGAATACAATGAGTCACAAAAGGAAATAATGGCCACGGCACAAGCACGCACTCAAATACAATTTCACAGTTAAATAATATAAATATAGTTATTTTGGGATCACAACATTATTTATGTATATTATACATGACAAAAATGAACTTGATTAACAGGAAACAAGACACTAACCGAAGTGAAAAGACTACTCAAAACACCACAAAAATAATAGTCTACATGGTATAACTACAACCAACTGACTAGTCACATAGGGCGAATCTCCCCCCCCCCCCCCATAAGCAAAGAGACAGTCGTCACATCCACATACACGAGTAAAATACAAAACTTCTTACATTACTAATAAATTCCAGACACAAAGCAAGCAATTTGTTTGACTATTAGTGATTCCATTTGTTGTGGATAAAGGCAATTTTTACAACAACGTTTTTTAAAAGCACAGGGATATACTGCAACATAATACTTGTTGGATTTTAACGCAGTGACTAAGGAACACCTTTGCTGCACACACGCTCTGTGAAATATGGTATCAAAATACTATGAACAACAAATCATATTGTCTACAGCTAAAAATACATTATACATTATTTGAGAGATTTACAAAACAGTACAATTTTCAAAATTTATGAAAGATAATTATTAATTCAATTTCAGATGACAAGTGTGTCGACAGAAGTCATCGAAAATTAATTGTACTGAAATAGATCTGAGATGGCATGTAAAACTAAGAATTTTCGAAAAACGCTTACCGTAAAGAAATAACATGTGACCGTCAAATAATGAGAGAGGGTGGCTGCACAATGCACGATAGGTACAATAAGGAAGCAAGCAAAAGCAAACTAAATCAGTTCCAATCTGAGACAGGAAAAACTGAAGCCTCCATCATTGGTTTATCAGTTTACCAGTTTAGACAGGGGGAGAATTAGAGGTCACGCAATCCGGGCGGTTCAATTGAGGACAGGAATACTGTCCGAGTCTCAGCAGGACAAGCAAGACGTTAAAGTGGAACAAAAAAGTATAGGTCTCATAATGTTCCTGGATCGGAGGCAAAGGGCAGGATCAGTTACAGGAAGAATATCAGCCAATGAAATTACAGGAAAGAGAAAAAAGAAGAGAGGGGGAGAGTTGTTACAATTATATACGTAAAGTATATTAGGGCTAAGCTGCTAACTATATATAGATAGTGGAGGGGAAAATGGAGTTAGATTCAGAATGCAGAGGAGGATGCAGTGCTAAATTTGGCGATGGGAGAAGAGGGGCAACCGGAGCGATGAAGATGAACACATTGCCACTTCCCATCCTTTCGATGCCAAATACGAGTCTCTTCACACTGACGACTCACAGCAGAATTGTCTCTGAAAAAATGTACGTATAGCTCAACAGACAAGAGAATATATAATAGGAGTACGTATATGTATGGGAAAACTGTATCCCAATACATACGTATAGAATCTATAGGCAAAAATAGGCACGCGGACGGTAGTTGGACAACGGTTTTACCAGGCTGCAACCAACCAACTACGTACATAGTGGCGCTCCTAAAAAGTTAGTTCAGAAGTGTGACTGCTCTATAAAAGTTGGGGGACAAGGCCGGAGCCAAACTTTCACAGTTGACTTAAAATTTGAGGAGGAAGATTTTCCCCAGAAACAGTTTGACCGTTTCCGCCAAGTTCAGACATCCGAATCCGACAAACGTAAACACAGGTAGGCAGTGATTTGTTGACAATTCTCCAACAGCATTGAAAATAATGAATCTATCAGACTTACCTGTCAATAAACTGACATAACCTAACGTAGGCAATGAATGCGGCATCATCCGCCAAAAGGTGGACGTGGGGATTTAAGATTGTATTTCGACATGTCTTGACTGTCCTTTGTACTCCACCTACAATACATTGTACTAAACTATGACACTAGACAATTCTTATTACCACTATTAGTGTATCATACAAAAGATATAACAGGACAACCATAAAGAGAACATGCACTTCCGAGTTTAAACAGCGTTGGATCAGCGTGAGTGACTGCTGTGACAGACAATCTACTACTTTAACCAAGATTAAGAGACTCATAATAACGACGGAATTTTAATCCAAAAGCGCAAGATCTAAAATATGATCTTTTAATATTCCAAATGGATCGACACAGTTCTCATGCTTTTTGTCTAATACTGAACGGCAGAAACAGTACAGTATGTAGCTCACTAATAATTGTACTACCGTTGTCAAAATAGAATTTGTGAAATTCCATTCCTTCAATCAAATTGCCGCAGGCTTCTGGTTCAAAGCAAGTCATTGACGGATCGCAAAGCTTTCTAAAAACCATGACATTTCAGTTAGCTAGGACACAAAGTGTCAAAAAGAGTTCAGTGTCAGTTAAACGTTAGTCTTAAACGACTGGCTAAAAACCGGTTCACCTAGCTACCACGAATACTCTGGCTTATTTTTACTGGGGGTGGGGGTGGTATTTTTAGGACAAAATTTATAGGGGCTCACCAAAAATAGGGGCATATCTTTGAAAATATTTTCGAATTTTTATGCTTATATGTGTAAAAACTGCCTAAAATCGTTAAAAATGACTTAGGGTCTATTTCTTTAAAGATTAAAATGGTCGGATTAAACGGATTAAAAATCAGCCGGATTAAAATTTTAAATGCTATTTCTTTAATGATGGATTAAACGGATTAAAATTAACTCGCTTAATCCGACCATTTTTAATCCGCGGATTAAATGAGTTGATTTTAATCCGTTTAATCCGCCATTAAAGAAACAGCGATTAAAAATTTTAATCCACCAACTTTTAATCCGTTTAATCCGCGTAGCTGCACGGGGATTAAAAACTAGTTGAAAATACAGGCAGCGGATTAAACTGATTAAAATTAATCTTCAAAGAAACAACGATTAAGCAGGTCGGATTAAAATTAACTCGTTGATTTTTTTAATCCGAAGTGTGAATAAAGAAGCAGGATTAGATTAAAATTTTAATCCTAGTTGCATTAAAGAAATAGGATTAAATTTAATCTGTTTAACTCGTTTAACTCGCTAGATTAAATTTTAATCCGTTTAATCCGAGGTGCTATTTCTACAATGCAGATTAATTTTAATCTAATCCGTTCAAACTTTAAAGGAATAGGGCCTAAGTTTAGGTCTTTTTAGGCTAAAATAGCAAAAATATTAAAATATCTGGCAGGGCAGGGAAAGTTTTTGAAAATTTACGATGAAAATGGTAAAATTTGGCAATTTCTGGGGTTAGGAGAGGAGGGGAGGTCGGAATTTATGGGGGGACATTTCACGGGGGCTCCTAAAATGAGGGGGAGGTAACATCGCAGAGCTTTCCCCTCCCCCACTAAAAAATAAGCCAGGAAGACCCCTAAATGCGGACCACGCTTCATACCCCAAAAAATTGCCAGATTTTACCATTTTGCCCCAAATTTTCAAAATTTTTCGGCTTCGCCGGATTTTTAACGAAAGTTTCGCTAGTGAAGCCTAAAAACACCTAAAATAGTCATCTTTAGTAATTTTTACACAAAGAACGTAGAAATTCAAATATATTTTAAAAAATATGCTCCCATTTTGGGTGAGCACCCACTTTTGGCTAAAATAAATCAGCATAATATCAGAGCTCTTCTATACTGAATGAGGAGACTTGCTTCGATAGCCCGATAGCCTTCTACCCGAATTGCTTAGTCTACTTATAGGTTTTTTAGTTAAAAATAGCGCCGTCTGCAGAAATGAGCAATAGTGTTGACGACGCCAAAACAAAAATGACGAAGAATGACGAAGTGAGTGAAAATGATAGAAATTCGTGACTATCGATTTTGGACCACGGCAACCCTCAACCCGCCGACTCTTAAGCTCGCAACTAACCAAAATTACACTCTGAGAGCACTGGCGGATCCAGGAATCGGTGATGGGGGCGGTAAAATTTTTCACAGGGTCTGGGGGGGGGCGGAGTCCCTCAGAAGTTGAAGAAAATTTTTGTTTTTGCAATAAAATCGGTCTTAGGATCTTTAATTCTTTTAATTTTGAAGAACTCAGAAAATTTTATAAAATATATACAACACATTTTTAGTCAAAAATATTAATTTTTCGAAAAATCGGATGCATTTCAAGTTTTTTTCGTAATAAATGCAATAAATATGCCGTTAAAAATTAGAAATTTTTTGTTTTTTACCCTTAACACTATTTTTCTCCTTAATTTTTCCTATCTCCGAATAGCGAAGGGAGGGGGCGGCCCCCCGCCCCCCCCCCGTGGATCCGCCACGAGAGTAAGTTATGCTTACGTGTAAGTGTCATAATCGCCATAGGCTATCGAATCAATCAGTTGTTCCGTTACCTTTATGATTTCCTGTTTCTTGGCTAAAATACAGCAAAAAAATATTAGCTTAAGCAAGAAAGAGCCCTGGGTAAATAAAAACACCACGAACAATAATGTAAGTAATTATAAATTTACTGAGACTTTAAAAGATTTCTGACGTTTTGTACCTATATATATATATATATATATATATACGTATTCTGTCAAACCTCACCAAATATGCATAAATATGCTAACGCAGGTATGCTATAGAATTACGGCAGAACGGACTACAAAACAGTGCACAGCATGCAGGTTCAAGACGATTTATGCAAATACAAGGTAGAAAAGAATGAGAGACAACTGTAACACAAGTCTGGAGACGATATGGTGGAAATAAAACGAATACATCTTTAAGATTACGTCATTGGGTATACACGATTAACAGGGCGTGGGCGCCACCCCCTTAATTTGTCCCCCAGCCCGGCTTCTCTCTGGGTTTTCATTAGTGGGGGACCCCAACCAGTCGGTCCTCTCACTTTTTTGGGCTCCCCTCCCCAACTCACTACAAGAGTATAAGGTACCCAGAAAATGCCAAATTTTAAGGACTTTTGGTCAAAATATTAAAAAATTGGCCAAAAAGTTGGCGGATGTGCTATCTTGTAGTTCTTACCTACTTGAGCATTTCTATCTTTATCAACAGCAGAATTTCCACCAGAATCCAAATTTGCTTCCACCTTTGGAGGTGAAACAATACGAGGAGCTATATCTTGGACTAACTTTCTCATTATGGACCAAACGTGGTGAAATATGTAAGTTTAGCTGAATAGACTTATACGCAGGACGACTAAGATAATGAAAATAAACATATAAGAAGATACATGATGAACTCGCAACGTTGAAATGCACACACAAGGAGAAAAGATTTGAAACAGAGAAGAAAGACGAAATTAATGTATCCAGCTGAAATGGCCTCAAGCAGAGTACGTAGAACGGTTTTAAGCCTATAGAAATAGCATATCTTAGGTATAGGAGTGCTAAAAGAAGGGTTCGTTCCAAAACGAATCTGAACTCAGAATCACAACCACTTCTTGCAGCAGAATAATCAGCTCAAATTCCGCCACTCTACTCTAGTTAACTGAAATGGAATATATATGGAATTTAAACGACTGAATAAGGGAGTCGGAAAGGACATATTATTTATCTCGCAAATATATAGTGCAGCATCAGCAACTTCACCGGCCATATATACAACATTTAATCTAAGTTTTAAGTTTAATTTAATATATATACAGTTTATAGAGGTCGGGGAAAAAACCAACCCTCCAGTGGTGGGGAAAAACAACCCCCCGTTTGGGCATAGAGATGAGCTAGGGGCTCAAATTTTTCATTCAAGTTGACAGGGCTCATCCAACCTACCACACGAAATTTGAGCTAAATCGGACAACTTTAGAGCATTTTTGACATTTTGAAATTTTTTGCCTTTTCGACCCCCCCCCAAAAAATTCATAATTAGCCTATTTTTGAAGGCCTGTGGAAAATTTTCCGATAGCAATTAAACGATAACTTTTAATAGTTTGTATGAGAATAACATGTGCTCTTTCCAAAAATGCCGGTCTCACCTTTCTGCGACGCTTGGCATGCTGCCAGCAGAATTTTAGAAAAATGGGAAAAACAACCAAGGGTGGGGGAAAAAGCCAACATTTATTTTGCTTCCAAACACTCAAAAATGGTTATTCGCTGCTCAAAAGCCTTACACATAGCAAGTTAAGTTTAATGCGTTCTTTCAGCTTAATGCGTTCTCTCACGTGAACAGTTAAAAATTGCATTTGGACTTGGCAATTTTGTGCTAGCCGCTAAAAACCTCCTTTCGACGGATCGGCTGTTTGGCTCAGCTAAAGTGGTCAAAAAGTACTCTGTGACAAAGAAATACGCTAAAAACACTGAAACAACATTTATTTTATTTTACTTCATCGAATTTCGAAAGAATTACAAATTTTTGCATTTAACATATGTAGAAACTGGCAAATTTGATGAAACCTAGCCAGTTATGCTGCAAATTTTGATGTTTGATTTTCTCACTTATTATAAGGAATATCGTAAAAATAACTACAGATATGAAGTCAGCGAAGCCGATTTTACCGTTGTATGCATAAAATCGCTAATATGAGTTACCCTGGCCGAATATTGGGGTTGGATTTTTCCCATAGGTTGGTTTTCCCGCCATTGGTTTTTTACCCCGGCTAATTAACCGTTAATTACTAATTAACACTTACTTACTTACTAATTACTACTACTACTTACTAATTACTAATGGACATGGAGAGGTGATTTATATATAAAAATGAGAGTCCAGACAGGGCTTGATAAGAAAATAATTTGTAGCCGGATTCTCCACTGAGTAGTTCGGATCTTTTGCGCTTTTCTCTCCCAGCCCCAACTTTGATTTTTTTCACGAATAACTTTGAAATTTGGTGTGGGTGCATACTGGAGGCTGGTAAATTCAAAAATTCAAAAATTTCAAATTTTAAAAAATTTGGTAAGGGAGGACCAAGGGGAACCAAAAATTTATTAATTTTTTTAAATATTTAAAATTTTTAAAAATTTTTGAATTTTTGAATTCACCAGCCTCCAGTATGCAGCACCCACACCAAATTTCAAAGTTATTGGCAAAAAATCAAAAGTTAGGGCTTTATTAATAAATAATTATAATATTATAATATTATAATATAAAAATATAATATATAATCAGTCTCGTATAATAGCACCCTCGCACATTCTAAACTTGACTTATGCATCCCCTAAGTAAGTTATTATGTTATGTTATGATAATGTTTAGTATTTCAACGTATGTACCATACGTACGTATATCTCTATTCTATATACATCCGCAATAAACAGAAAAACTATAAACTAAACTAAACAGCAACTAAATATGCTACCATTTCTCAATGAGAAGAATGAACCTGACATCCTCAAAAAGAATTGCAAAAATTCGAACATCAACGTAACTATATATATATATATATATATATATATATATATATATATATATATATATATATATATATATATATATATATATATATATATATATATATATATATATATATACGGAATAACTGGGATCTAAGCGTCTTAGTAGAAAATTTTTAAACTGGCCGAAACGTTTTGGCAGGAAATTGACGTAACTAACAAGTCAAAAACAGCCGACAAATTGGCTTTTAAAACAACATGCAACCGCACAACATAAAATCTCAAACTAATTATAACAATGAACACCTATCCGACTATTCATAGACATTAAGTTCAGGAAGGAACGTAATCCAAGAGAAGTAAAAGACAGAACACCCTACACATACACAACAATTGGCAAGGAAATTAAGTCCGCAATTATATACACTAGTTTACCGGGCCTCTTGCGCTATTCCTCCACCCCATCCTTAACTTTTGATTTTTTCACCAATAAACTTATCCTGAACGAAAAGCTGCATCATAAAACGGACTTCAGATTCGTGTTCTACGGCACCGAAAACCCCTGTATACATCTTTTCAGCAAAATCGAAGACAAAATTTTTTCGGGTTCCCTTGGTCCCCCTTAGAAATCGAAAAAAACAAATTTCGCGAAATCGAAAAATTGCTATATTTGAACTCAGCGTAGTCGAAAACATACCCATACCAAATTTTAGCTCATTTGGTCAAGTTTTAAGGATTTTGAGTGGTGGGAGGTAATCGAGATATAGAAGACCCCAGGAATTTTCACGGGTGCTGAGCACGAATTTGAAATTCTGCTTTCGACTTAGCTTTAGGATAAGCTTACAACTTTAGCTTATATTAAGCTAACGAAAAGCTGAATCGAAAAAAATTTCAGATTCGTGCTGAGCGTCCCAGAAAACCCTGTACGCAAGTTATCAGAAAAATTGGAGTAAAACATTTTTAGTTCCATTTGCTCTCTTTTTTAACAAACAAAATTTAAAATTTTCAAAACTTCTTTAAAATTAAAAGTTTTGAATTCATCAGCCTCAAGTATGCACGCATACAAAATTTTAAAGCTTTTGGACCAAAAATCAAAAATTAAGGCTGGGGGAATAGCGCAAGAGAACCCATTTACCTTCATGTCCAGGTAGGTAACGACCAGTAGCCATCAAACTGAGAAAGGTGACGAAAACTTCAGCAGCCAGCACATAATAAGCCTACTGAAAGACATGCAGCACTGTCTGTTCCGCGCCTAAATGTATGTATAAGTTATGTATGATGTTATGTATGTATGATGATGTTATGTAGGAAAGAAGCCCTTCACAAATTGCTTAGCTCATTAGTGGGGCTTTGACTCCTTTCTGTGCATACTGAAAGCATTAATATAACCGTGTCCTACGTGTTATGTAGTGTATGTATACGTACGCACGGGGAAAAGAGAATGAGACGCCAGAAGCTGAAGATGAAGAGGGAAAAAAGAGAAGAAAGCAGGGACGGGACGACGGGCGGACGGACACAACGAACGAACGAAACCCTTTACTGGTATCTTCCCTCAATGAGGAATGACTGAAACACTGCCTAAAGCACAGAAGAACTAAAGAGCCCCTCTCCTCTCACGCTCACGCTTGAATTATATACGTCTTATTCTTCTCTTAGCATAAGCCTTTTATCAATGAAAGGGAATTATGATGCTGTAGTCAGCCACTGACATCACCATAATCATGCCTTAGCTTCAAATGTTATGACACAATACGCATAGCACCATCATAAAGGATTATCAACTCTTTTAACACTGTTTTCTTATGTAAGGAAAAATATTCTGTATATAAACTGCAAGGTATTATCGGATCTGAAGACTATGCACTGAAAAAAACCATTCAACTTAAAAAGTGCTGTTTTCGACTTATGTAAACGCATGCAACTTCATTTACATACAAAACGCACACACACACACTTCGATGATTTCACATTCACATGTATATATATATATTCCCACTAAAATCAACCAATAACTATTTCACTTTATCTATTATCTTATTTCACTTTATCTATTATCTTATTTCACTTTATCTGTTATCTTAATCTATTTTTCTCCTTCCATGAAATTTAGATTCAGACAGCATCTCTATTCTATAAATGTACATAATATATAAGTGTTGACTAAGATGGTGACAAAAAACTTAGGCCACCTTGCAAATAATTCTCCTAAGCTTAGCAGCGCTCCTAAGATCGGCTGAGGTGGTCATTTAGAAGAAAAGTTAGGAGTGGTGGATAGCACTCCTAGCTTAGGATCAGAGTTGGCAATGGACACATTTTTCAATGACCGCGACCGCCCCGCGCCCGCATCTTTGGTGACCGCGACCGCCCGCGACCATGGCCGCAGCCCGCATGAAATTTGTTTGACCGCAATGACTGCCGTGTTAAAAGTTCACTTTAAACAAACTTCAAGTGAAATTTAACTGAAATAAGCAAAATTCTGAGTCTTGTACAACATTGGCACACGCTCAATGGATGAAGACTAATCTGAATTAAATTGATCTACTTTTGGTTAGCTACAATTTTAATGAAAAGGGGTAAAAGAGAACTATCAATTTTTGAAAAATCAATTATCGCCAAATTTCGACAGCTCGAATAAGCGCAAGGGCTGACAAGTGTATATACACCAATTATCTAGTATTGAACTAAAAAGGCTAAATTGCTATATTAGATTGCATTATCGCAGATTTTATGGATAATTAAAAGCGGTTATAAAAATAGCCCTTGGCTGTCCGGCATTTGATGAGGGCTAATTTTCAGGAATTTAGTGTATAGCGTTTATGTTTTGGAAAATTAAAAGAGTCCAAATTCAAAAATTCTGACCAAAGTTTTTATGGTTCTTTTAACATTAAGAGTTTGAAAGAGAATCAGTGAAATTTCAGCTTTCAGCAAGGTTTCTTGAAGCCTGAATTAGAGAATTTTTTAACCTTTCGGTCTTTCCTGAACTAGTTATTTCTGTAAGCTCAAAGTATTAGTTGTTTAAAACAGTTAAGACACCCAACCCATACTCGGCTGGTTTGATTTCATTGCAACCAGTTTAATACAAGTGTTAAGCTTTAAGTTGAGTAACTGCAGCATTTCAAAATTCATTGCGCGGCTATATTGAGGAAAGGGATATAAATAAAACTACTTTTAGGTAGAAAACAGTGCAACTGTTTTGATAATGAAGCAGTTAAGAAATAATTTTTGTCAGGACCAGGCATTTATATAAATATTAAAATAAAAAATAGTATAAAAATGCCTATAAACAGGCCTTAGAAGGCAAATTAAAAGAAAATTTGCGGTCGTTGCAGTCACATAATTGTGTCCACGCCCGCATGGGCCCGCGGGTACCCGCGGTTAACCACGACCGCAGCCAACTCTGCTTAGGATACTCTTTTCAATATCAATTCTTCGATGTTAAGGGTAGCGTCAGCTGAACTTAGTAGTAATCTTTTGAAATTGGTTAAGGATGTCTCCTCTCTCCTGGACAGCTACCAGAGACACCCTCCTAAGAATATATCCTCTCCTAGCAGCGAATATACTTAGGAGGATCTTTTGCACCGAGCCCCAGGTTCAGGGCCGAAAATCCACAACAAACGCAACCCAACAGAGCAATGAATGACTACATATCCATTGCATATAAATTCTACAAAAGACGGCCGATATGTCTTAGATATCAGGGAGTTGCAAGAAAATCTAAAAAAACAAGATAATAGCGTGAAGCCAATACGAAAATCCACAAGGTTTAAAGTCAAAGCTGTGACAGTTACAGGGCCTTTCAGAATGTAATAATGAATAAAGCAAAACTGGAATCTCTTCTTCTTTTACACACACGCACACAATATATACATACGTACGCAGGAATAAGCAGCATTAGACTTGCCTATATATATGTTTACTCAACAGCTGCACAAGCGAAATAATGGCTAAATAGTCGAATAAAGGAGCCAGTGGAAGTCTTATTCTAAAAGCTCGATCAATATATACCTAAATTTTTCTCTCTCAACTTCGAAAAGGCACCGCCTTCTTCATCGAATTGAAAGCGAATCCGTGTTTGTCTACTCCACGTACGTGTGTGCGTGCATCGACAACGTATTTATATGCCAAGGCTTTAGGCAATCTGCAATGCTCTGAAGACTGGATAGAAAGGATGGACAAACCCGAAGCAAGTCAAAAGCCAACAGAAGAATGACTAAGCTAGCTGAGCTAGTAATGACGAGATGGAACAGTATCGTAAGTTTTGAGCTTCATGATCACTACACATCGGGAAATTGGTTGCGAACACATACACAAGCAGAAATCGTCAGCAGAAACTAAATGGAATTTCAGGTATATAACGTTTCCCGACTATGGAAGGGACTTGGTGGAAACTAAAGACATTACAAATTCTAACTATTGCGTGATAAATATCTAAAAGCTAAATGCGACGAATAGACGATATATCTAGAAGATTCGGCATTTATAGAAAAGGGTGGGGTGGGGACCCCCCTTTTGGACCCCACCTTTCGCCATGCCCCTACTAGCGAATAGCCGAGGCTCTCACAGTCGAAAATTTGTCTGGGCAGGCCCGTTTGCAAAATGTTGCAGTAAGGCTAGGACCGTATATAAGCTCGCAAAATTCGGTCCGGCCTGCTCATAACAAATTTCCAGTTTTTCTAAAAATACAAAATATTTCAAAAGTTTTACGTCATATATACGCAAACGGAAACGCTAAACTATATCCACGAAATATTAGCATTTGCTGCAAAATAACCAAAAGCAGTAACTTTTGAGCTAACGTTAGCTAATGAAATCAAAGCTAAGAAATTTCTTTTTCCGGGCAGCTTATCAATGGTGTCGGTCCGGCCATTGGGGCGGAGCGGGCCGCCGACCTTGCCGGCCTGAAAGGGTCAAAATGCTCATCTCTAGCGCCACCCACTTTTTTTGACAGTCATACAAAAGTATCGAAAATGGTGATATGCATTTTGTAATAAGATACATGAACATTGAATAAACAAGAATATCTTGTTTACGTGCTACACATTTGACAAAACTTTCACAAACGAAACAGAAAAAAACACGCCAGTTAGCTAGTATATACACACGAGCGAGCATGCAGGGGCTAAACACAGAATAACGTAGCTAAAAAGTTGCATGCATTCTCTGTAAAGCGCAAAAAATAAACTGAAAGAAGCATCAACATAAGCAAACTAATTACTGCCCAGAGCTCTATCATCCGAGTTCCCGGGTAGGTCTCGGGCATATTTTATTACAGCCTCTAGGGACGATCTAAGCTAGGATTATGTCTAGATGTGGGTCAGTTTAGACCCTTTTCTATTTCGCTCATTTTTACGTATTCTGTAGTCCAAGTAGGATATATACTTTTGAACGTATAAAGTTTAAGGCGCATCTGATACGGAATTTGTGTGTATAATTTCACTTGAAATCGCCGGTATTACCAATATGAGTCATAGCTCCCTAGCTGGGGAGACGCTGCAAATAAGCTGCTACATTTTTGTTTTTGATACAACGAACTATGATCTATTGTTAAGGATAATGAAGAAGTGGTTGACTGAAGCTGTTCCATTCTACTAAAACTGGACAAGACTCAGCCAGTAGCCCCATGTATTGTGTTAATTTCCTACAAGACCAGTAAAAGCAAATCAACAACCACAACGTTAAAGGAACACAGGAAAGCTAGCAATAGGCACGTAAGGTATTGTTAGAAGGATGCAAGAAATGACAAGTGCTAGTACGACGACTCTACCAAAAACAATGCAATATAAAGGTCGGTAAATTCTATTTAATTTTTCAGAGTTAGCTTAGGTCTAACGATGACCGGCCAAGAGTGTGTAATTGTGTATTCAGTTAGTTAACACTAAACAGGAGTGCAATATATATAAATTTTTTCTTTATAAACTCGGAAAATTAGGACAACTATTTACCTAGTTTTGGGGCCACCGGGAAGAAATTAGGAAGAAACAAAGTTATGACAGAATCAGGAAATAGGAAACGACTGAAGTATAACTATATAACAAGACCACAAAAGGCTTTGTCAAGTTCTAATTTTGATACTAGCCTTCTAAAAATAAAAAGAGTATGCGATTGCCCCCGATTAGCTGATGCCATATAATGCTAAAATGTCAGCCAAATTTGGACAAATTAGGTTTACTCCTCAAAATATTTCATTAGGTCGCCAACCATTAAGGTCTAGTTCTCATTAATTCTTGCATCCAGGAAACTGCCCCCCCCCCCTTTTGGGTTCCCACCCCCACCCCTTCCCCTACTCGTTGCCCTCCCTTTTTTGGGCCTCCCCCAACTCACCCTAAAGTGCCTCGAAATTGCCAAATTTTTAGGATTTTTGGTCAAAAAGTTTCCGCCCTCGCCGAAATTTTTAGGTCAACAACCGTCTATTTTGGTGCTAAAACTTAATTTTTTAATAAATTTTTGGCTTAGTTATAGCAAAATACTTATGTAGAAAACAGGCTATTTATATATACTGTAGTTTTAGCATTTTTAGTCCACGTTATTCCCCCCGTTTGGAACCCCCCCCCTCACTAGTTTGGGAGGGGGGGGGAGGGGGGCGTCCCCACTCCCCCTCTATTTTTGCCTAGAAAACCCCCAGGAAGATATAGAAGTACCTGGAGCCAGTGAAGCAAAAGCTTTCCTAAAGGAGCCGCCAGAATTTTAAACTTTGTGTGTACACATTAAAGGCACTATATATCACGTGAAAGCTTAAACAACTAAAGCAGAGATACATCGAGATGAGAAAGGGAGCACGCCTCTATATCTTATCCCAACCAGATCCCGTGCCAGAAAACAAGAAGGACTACTGACTGACGTTTTCAGAAATATTCTGAAAATTTTCTAGTTTCTTGAGATTTCGGACTAATACTGCTTACTATTGATATTGTTATTTAAAGCAGTGGGAACTACGTTACAACCTGCAACAATTAAGTATATATTGTCTTTCAGGTTTCAGCAGACTTGGACTTGGCAAGAATAGACAAAAACGTTCAAAATTTTGATAAAGTTTGGCAAAGGTCGGAAACTGAGACCAGGGGCCAGTTTCATAAAAAAGTCTCGAGTTCTCGAGTTCTCAAGTTCTCAAGTAGTCTGTTTTCAGTGACAACAACCTCTTCTCTATTAAAAATTATTTGTAAAAGCATCTACGGAAAACTATATGGTGATTTATTAAGTCACCATAAATAATAATAAATTAAGTCATTTATTATACAAGTTATTGAAGCAGGAAGAAAAAATTTACAAATTTATATTTTCAAAAAATTCTCGAGTAGGTCTCAAGTTGGCGAAATTTTCTCTGGTCGAAATCGACCAGAGAACTTGACTCGAGAACTTTTTCAGCGTAACTTTCAATGCGACTTGCGGACCGAGAAAACTTCCAGCGTAGTTTAGCTACTAGACTCGAGAACATTTTTATGAAACTGGCCCCAGCTATCGAAGCGAGATCGGGGTCTAGGTCGGAGCCAGGACCAGGGTTGACCGCCACCAAGCTCAGGTGAATTCACACTTATTAGCCACAGTTTAATATCATCCCCTAAAATGACCTAAATTTTGTGCTATTTGTCTTCTCCTGAACCGACCTCTATACAATAATAGACCACTGACTGGCTAAAATCTAAATCTACACACAACGTCTATAAAACACCAAAAGAAACAGTCCAAATTATAAGTGGGGATGCTGTCAGATTACACACTCACTCAGCGTCACCAACTCACGCGAACTAGGCCCAGCCAAACTGGACAAGGGGGATGACATTTCCAAGACAGTCGTACTCCCACCTGCCCCAGGCTTATCCATATGAATAACTGTGTTCTCATGTTTCAAACCACCTGTGGCCCCACCTGAACAGCAACAACAACAACACCCAACACCATTAATGTTATTATCCAGACAACTAACTGATTAGTAACTATTCAGTTTACTTAGTTGAGTTGTCATGTCAAACGTTGACAAATTTTGGAAAATATTAGAAAAGCTAGCATTAGGAGACAGTTTTAGCCCACAACCACTAAACGATAACTTGCACAGTGTCAACACTGTAATCTCAACTGCAGAAACTTTTTATAAAAGAAACTTTTGCAAACTGCGACCCTAAAGAAATTTTAAATAAAAAGAATATATTATGGATGGACTGAAAGTTTGAAATTGACCACGGCTATGACTGAACACTATACTAACAAGCAAGCATGATTGCCAACAAAAACGACAAAACAGGAAAATTAAATTTGATTCTCCTAAAATAAATATGTATTCTACGGTTACGTAATTTTGCTCACTTGCGAGCAAGCAACATTTATGATCAAATTAGAATTAGATTGGTACTTGGCAGTATTGTCAGCAGAAGCGCTGGTAAAAACAAAACAATTTAGAACATTATTAACTATATATACAAATTCATTGTATGTATTCAAATACACGATAAAACTCTTGTATGTTTAACCTCATTTCTCGGCACAAATAAAATGATGGCTTTGCCTCCCTCTTAATTATAAAAAAAGTTGGGTCCTGTCTCGATTACCCCCTCCCCTCTCCCACCGCTCAAAATCCGTAAAACTTAACCAACCAAATGAGCTAAAAGCCACGGTATGTTCGACAACGCTGATTTCAAATATATATCGCAAAATTTATCAATTTCGCGCAAAATTATTGAAATTCGATTTTTTAAGATTTTCTTCATTCTGAACACACTCAAACCAATTTTAGCACATTTGGCCATGTTATAAGGATTTTGAGTGGGAGGGGGGGGAACGGGACAAGACCAAAAAGTTTTAATGTTGAGCAAAGAATCATTGTCAGAATGTCGAAATGCTGGCATGCAGCCCCTACTTAAAATAGAGTTCTGAGCATAAATCGTCGCAGAACGTAGAACTTTCGAATCGTTTTTTATCTGAGCCTATCCACTTAACGTATTAATGTCTTAACAATTTGCAAAGGACAGTTTGCAAAAACCATCGAAACACTGGCCAAGCAATTATCAGTAATGCTTTTTTAAATAAATTGCGTTTCAGAGCATATTGCAATGTGTACAAGTGTGTATATTTGGTAGAATTTTTGCAAAGCCTCAAGGCAATACCTGAAATGTCACAATTACGAATAACTACGGACAGAGCAAAACAACAGCACTTTAAAAATAATAAAACAGACCAAAGACCTTTGAGCTAGCTCTAAATCTACAAATATATACCCGATATTGACAAAATTTTAACGAAGACTAATCTATGGGTGGTGGTAATGCTATGCGCAAGAATGCACAACACCTAAATATGGAACCAAGTTCAAAGCCGCCTTGAGTTAACTTTGTTTTTGATATCCCAGATTAACGTGGGATGGGTAAAGTATTTGTATAACTATATAAGTAAGGTCATTTTGTTCCGATGCCCAAAATTCAGCTAAACAACTAAAGTTTCATAAATTTGGAGGCTTCCTTCATTTTCCCTAGTATTTCTAGGTTAAATTCAGGCTGGCGTTTTCCTACAGGGGGGGGGTGGTGGGCCCCCCAGAAATTCGTTTCCCCGAAAACTTTAAAGTGCCCGGAAAAATTGGGTTTTGAGGGAAAATATTGAAAATTTGTTCCGGCTTCGTCGGGTTTTCACCCATGTTTAAACATTTTTTAGCTATTTTAAGCTTAAATTTAAGTTAAAAATTGTTAGATATTTTTTCGAAAAAATCCCCCCCAGACTTCCCCCCCAGAAATTTGTGCCTAGGAAAAAGCCAGGAGACAGATCCAGGAGAAGGGGGGAGGTCTTCTACCTCTGTTCCAAGGTAAGAAAAACTAGAGTAGATACAAAATGGCTTCGGAGAGTATACGGTCTACTTCACAACAGTATATATTTTTAGTTTTTACGAAAAAAGGCGGCTGAAAAAATGACGAAAAATAGTCTGTATAAGTATTAGTAGATTGTAACAGTCAGGTTTATGTCCGCATTTCCGTAAAGTTTCAAATCAAAAGAGCAACAAAGCATCAGCCATCTGTAGGATATGCCAAGCAATAATAGCGGGATTGGAGATATACGTAGCCAATATCCAGGTATAAATAAGCCTTCTAAACCAAGGTATGATTAACACAGAAAAAGGCACATAGGAGACAAGGGATAATATCCAGAGTTAAAATAAAAGACTAAGGAGTGCCTCTGCAGTCTGAATTGCATGCCGTAACAATTTAATGCGCATTATTGCAAAAACGCATAAACAACTTTCAAAACATATTCTTGAACAAAAAATTTAAAGGCAGATTAACCTCACTGCTTCCACAAATTGACAGCACACTATCTTAAAAGTGGATACAATCTTCAAAAAAGCAACATGATTTTGTACTACAGAAGCAATCCAATAGACAGCTCAGTTTCAGATAGCTTTTTCGTATCGTTGAATGAACTGAGCAGCATAACATACTTAAGACACAGCAATAACAAAATAGCACACAGCACTAATAGCACTGAAGAGGCTAAAACAACCCGATTACATTACATAAATGGCACCAATAAGCAAAAAAGCTCTTTTTCACTTACCACCTTCCTGTTCATCAATGGTTGCTGTTGAATCAGTAGATTCCTTGATGGTACCCGCAACGCCGCCATCTTTTTTATTCAATAAATTGCGGCCTAAAATAAAATGTACACACCAAAATATAATCAGGGAAAACCAAACACTTCCTTCCTATTAGCTACGTCTTATCATAATCCTAAGGGCCGCTAACGCGACCCCTGATAAAAGGACAGTAGTGCTGTAAACTTCTAACCTGAAGTCGCCCGAATATTGTATAGGGAGGGAGAACAAGACCAGGTTTCGAAGTTTAAAACCATTCGCCCTTAGTGCTTTCAAAACATCTGCGTACAACAAAATTGAACATCACAAATTTGCAGCTGGTGTTTATAAAAATAAATGTGCAAAAGTGAGTAAACGCCAAGCACTCGACAACAGATTTGTGTGCAATGCCGAATATTCAAAATTGCCGATTATTCATAATCGTCATTTTGAACATTCGGCATAATACATACAGCTTAATACACATATAATAGCTCAGCCAGATAATGAAAAGAAGCCAGATTGAGAGAACATTTTTAGGGATTCAGTCGCTACTCGCTATAATCCGGAAAAGGTGAGCAGGGAAGGAAGACCTAATCCGAAGTTGACTTGTAAAATAGGATAATCTTATCAATTTGAGTTTGAGTCTGACAACTTTGTCTATGCCCAAACAGTTCATCAACAGAAACTTAAAAATGAATTGTGCATAGTTCCTGTCTAGACTTTTAATAGATAACTGAAATTTATTCTTCAGAAAATGTATACAAATGTTTTAATTCAAAAATTCTTTTGTGCAAACTAAAGTCAGACTCAGCGGCACAACGCCAAACATATTGAAATGTAGTTTAAAAATTATAAACTTTCAACTGAAAGTGAAGGGATTCGAATTGCAAAAAATGGTTCAGGGACTAGATCACACCAGTTTTCAAGGGTCTGACTATTAGTTATGATACGTATGTTCAAGCAACGCACAAACAAAATAAAGAAACAGTGATGTTTATACATTGTGACCTGGCAACTGACGAAGAATCAAAGCGACGTTAATATATAATGCCCAGTTATATGCACGAATGTGATTAAAATTTGTCAAATAGCTGGATCAGAAGTATATATATAAAGGTAATGATTACACGCAAATGTAGCAACAAAATCGCAACACATGTTCAAATTTAAATATCGGTAATCAACATGCTATACTTGTCAAAATGCTGTATATATATGTATATGTGTATATATAATATATATATATATTATATATATTATAACTATCTATATATATACGTACGTATATATATGTATATATATATATATATATATATATGTCGCAGTAAAGTAGTACATTTAGGGATGTACTACAGCCCTAGAAAATTTCAGTGATGTACTACACCACTAGTCAAGTTGTCCATTGGAGGTTAAAGACCTCAAATGTACAACTTTACTGACAAATTTTAGTACTGTAGTACGTACATCACTGAGTGTTTGTCAGGGATGCAGTACATCACTGAAACGTTTTCAGTAAATCAGCACATTTATGTTTGCTTCCTGTCACTATGCTATAGCGGGAGAAAATTTACAGACTGAAGACCTAAAGCCATTGACAAGATCTAGTTCTATAAATTTAAACAATAGAAGGAACGGATTGCTGTAGAATAATTTTGAAAACAAGTTTTGCCGATTTATTGCGGTTTTTCTATGATAATTTTGATATTTGTGTGTTGCTTCTCTTCTTTCCAGTATTAAAATGATAAATTAAAACAAAGTTTACGATAAGTTTTAGCTAGGCTGGCGGATGGTTAGGTTTCAGGTTACCGCAAAAATTCTTTGTTATAAAGCGTTATATGAGTCTTAGTAAGTTGAAAACATTAAAAATTTACATCATTTAGCAAATATATAGAAAGTGTATTGCTTAGACCAAACTTAATCCTACAGTAATCTGTTCTTTCTATTGTTTAAATTTCTCAAATTAGATCTTGTCAATAGCTTTAGTTTAGGGTGTGGGTAATAACCAGCCCCAGCCCCAGCCCCAGCCTCGCACCAGCCTAAGAAAAACCAGCCCCTTCTCTCGCTGACCACTGTACACTTTAAACTAAGGACTTTAACACATAATTACACATATGCATGTAGACAATATATAAGCGTATGCACTGTGCATACGCGTTCATATTATATTATATTCAGTCATATAAGATATATACGTGTATTGCGCACTATGTATATTTATATGATTTTGTACAATCAGGGAGGGCAAGGAAATTAATTCACCATTCAAAGAAATTAACGAATGGAAATCAAAGAATCAAAGAGTTTGAAGTTATAAAGTGTTAAAAGTACCCCATCCAGCGCAGCTTGTAAGAATTTTGAATCATTCCGATGTAAAATAATAAAGTTCAGGAAATTCAAAATCTAGAAAAAGATTCCTCTATTTTAAACCATTTTAGCGGTTCGAGCTAATTCTGAATTTTGAATGTTAAATAGCAATACATATAATAGATATATATTAAATACATATTAAATTAATTAAATTAAATATTAAATACATATAATTGAAAAAACCAATAGAGGGATTTTGACGAAAAACATTCTAATGCACAAGATTAAAATTCCGAATGTTCAATATATTCTTCAGAAACTTTAATATTTATATATATGCATTTTTATCATTTCCTGTCATTTTGATTTTTAGTTTATATAGAGGTCGGGGAAAAAAACCAAGGTAGTCACTTTTTGGACTCTGCAGAACTACCCAGTGGAGCAATCCGGCTATAAATTATTTTCTTATCAAGCCCTGTCTAGACTGTCATTTTGATGTATAAGTCGCCTCTCTATGTCCTGTCGTTAATTAGTAATTAACGGTTAGTTAGCCGGGGTAAAAAAAAACAATGGCGGGGAAAAAACCAACCGGTGGGAAAAAAACCAACCCCAGTATTCGGTCAGGGTAACTCATATAGGCGATTTTATGCATGCAACAGGTTAAATCGGCGTCGCTGACTTCATATCTGCACTTAGTTTTGCGATACTCCGTATAATAAGTGAGAAAATCAAACATCAATATTTGCAGCATCAACCGGCTAGGTTTCATCAAATTTGCCAGTTTCTATGTTAAAATGCAAAAATTTGCAAATCTTTCGAAATTCGATAAAATAAATCAAAATAAACGTTGTTTCAGTGTTTTTTTTCGCGTATTTCTTTGTCCCAGAGTACTTTTTGGCCGCTTTAGCTGAGCCAAACAGCCGATCCGCCGAAATGAGGTTTTTACCGGCTAGCACAAAATTGCCAAGTCCAAATGCAATTTTGAGCTGTTCACGTGGAAGAACGCATTAAACTTGCTATGTGGGTGACTTTTGAGCAACTAAGAACCATTTTTGGGAGTTTGGCAGCAAAAGCAAAAATTGGTTTTTTCCCACCCCTTGGTTTTTTCCCATTTTGTAAAAATTCTGCTGGCAGCTTGCCAAACGTCGCAGGAAGGCGAGACCGACATTTTTGGAAAGAGCACATGTTGTTCTCATAGAAAGCATTAAAAGTTATTATCTAACTGCTATGGAAAATTTTTTACAGGTCTTCAAAAATAGGCAAATTTTGAATTTTTGGGGGGTCAAAAATGCCAAAATTTTCAAAATGTCACAAAATGTTCAAAAGTGGTCCGATTTAGCTCAAATTTGGTGTGGTAGGTGGGGTGGGCCCTACCAACTTGCATGCAAAATTTGAGCCCGCTAGCTAATCCCCATCGCCCAAACGGGGGGTTGGTTTTTTCCCCACCACTTGCGGGTTGGTTTTTTCCCCGACCTCTATAAAGGTTTTGTAAACCTCGCTGAAAATCTAACTGCCAAAACTCTCAGTCATTTTATTGTTTTATAATTTGTTTAAAAACCCTCAAATTATACAATATAAATAAACGTATGAATATTTTATATTGAATGAATATTGATATATTGAACATATGAATCTATTGAATCTTTAATATATGTTTATGTTGATTAATATTATATTAATATTAGCATTTTTAATATTTTTGAATTTTTTAACATCGTGAATTTTAAAACATCTGCTAGAGAATTTTAAAAATCTAGAATTTTTAAAGTATTTAAGGATTATTTAACTTTTGAAGAAATATTAAAATTTGCATTAGTTTATACATTCGTACTTATTGCTATTTAATATTCAAAATTCAGAATTCGCTCGAACCGCTGAAACGGTTTAAAATAAAAGAATCTTTTTCTAGATTTTGAATTTCCTGAACTTTATTATTTTACATCGGAATGATTTCAAAATTCTTACAAGCTGGATGGGGTACTTTTAACACTTTATATAACTTCAAACTCTTTGATTCCTTGAATTCCATTCATTAATTTCTTTGAATGGTGAATTCACTCCCTTGACCTCCCTGATTGTACAAAATCATATAAATATACATAGTGTGCAATACACGTATATATCTTATATGACTGAATATAATATAATATAAAGGCGTATGCACTGTGCATACGCTTATATACTGTCTACATGCATATGCGTAATTATGTGTTAAAGTCCTTAGTTTAATGTGTACAGTGGTCAGCGAGAGAAGGGGCTGGTTTTTCTTAGGCTGGTGCGGGGCTGGGGCTGGGGCTGGGGCTGGGGCTGGGGCTGGTTTTTACCCACACCCCTAGTTTATGAGTCTGTAGATTTTCTATCTCTTCGGGATAAAGACAAGCAGCAGGCAAAAAAGTACTGACTAACTGAAAACGTTTTAGTGATGTACTATATACATCACTAACAATCACTCAGTGATGTACTTACTACATTACTGAAATTTGTAACTAATTAACCAATGCATAGGAATCTAAATAGGATTTAGTTTACACTATTTCATTTATAAAATTATTCATTTAATGTGATTTTCTATATTTTACAAAAATTCTTCATTGCTAACATAATTCCTTTGGATTTACGACACCTGCCTGTTAATTCATTTAATTTGTCATAATAATTAATATTAATTCGCTTAATTTAATACTGGTGCTAATTATATACCTTGCCATTTGCATCTGTAGAACGTTATTTAATTACTAAAGTAAAGTGTATTCTCAAACTAGCAGTCTGTTTCTGTTTGACTATTATAACTGTGTCCATTATGTCCGAAATAATGGAAAATATTTTCAAATTGCGTGTACTGTTGATTTCACTATATGTCAATTGAGGCATTGGCACTTCATGAAAAGTCAGAAATGACCTGACAGATACTGTAATAAAGGTTTTCAACAAAGTATTACACTATGTGTCTGACACTTCACGAAAAGTCAGAATTTATCTGACACTTCATGAAGTGCCCAATTACACTATGTGACTACGACATATACATCACTGAAATTTTCTAGGGATGTATATAGTACATCACTAAATGTACTACTTTACTGCTACATATTATATAGGGTCTTCCAGATTACGCCCCCCCACCACTCAAAGTTCTTAAAACTCGACCAAATGAGCTGAAATTTGGTGTGGGTATGTTTTCGACCACGCTGAGTTCAAATATCGCAAAATTTTTCGATTTTGGGAAATTCGATTTTTTTCGATTTCTAAGGGGGGACGACCAAGGGTAACCGAAAAATTTTTTGTCTTCGATTTTGCTGAAAAGTTGTATAAGGGGTTTTCTGGGCCGCAGAACACGAATCTGAAGTCCGTTTTTTAATTCAGCTTTTCGTTAGCTCAGCATAAGCTTACAAATCAATTAATACTTTACATCAATGTCCTCCAATAAGAGATATATAGGTACCTAAGATTTATGGGTGCCTAGGTCCCTGGTCCCTGCGAACCTCTGATCAGACACACTCAAGAAGACCATTAGATAAATCGAAACAATGTTTGACATCGAGAGCACATATTCTCCAACACACCCACCCACACACCCCCAGACACACCTATACACACCCACGCCCACAGACACACCCACACACACACGCACGCACACACGCGCACAGTTGTCGTAAACAGTTGCACAGTTGCACTGGCATATAAGAATGCAGTGAAGCTTAAATGCAAACGGGTACGTTTGTAAATTCGGGCACCCGAATCCGGATCGGGACGGGTTCGGGTTCGCACACGTGAACCCGGAGACAACTCACTCACTCACTCACTCACTCACTCACTCACACACACACACACACACACACACACACACACACACACACACACACACACACACACACACACACACACACACACACACACACACACACACACACACACCGGGATTTTGTGCATTTGCACACAACTTTTTCCACAGTGCGCTCTTATTCTACTAGTTTCTAAAAATGCTAATAAACGAGCAGAGTAGACCACTGGTGATAAACCTAGTTTTCTTCAGCAATAATTTGTCCAGAAAACCTGACTACCTATATTATGATACATGCAGTTGTTAGCCGTAATATTACATAGTATATACCTACATACATACATACATACCATGGGGAAGAGTAAATACTTCATCAGGAATTGTGGGATCGAGAGGATCAGTCGGTGGTGTAGAGGGAGTTACAGCGGACTGTGGAACTTCAACCGCCTTCTGACACTGTCCACAAAATATATACCGCTTCTTGCAATCACATTTTTCAAAATTATCCAACGGTACAATATCAGATCGTAATGTGGTGTCACCAAAGCTGTTGCGATTATTGGTTCTTCGAGAATAATGAAGTACAAAATAGGCTACCGTCGTCACAAACAGCAACAGCAAAGTAGTCCATGCAGGAATCAAGGACTCTAACATCGGAATAGTCAACCATATGAACTCGGTACAATACTAGTTGCTCGGTTCCATCTTGTAGATAAGCAAAAAAGGTCATATTGTGTGAACTAATACTAATAATTTGCACGATATCAAAAACTACAGCGGGATTACATAACGCTACGAATGGGATCTGTGTGCTCCTTGGTCATCGGTATGGAGTTGTAACGTAACGGCTCACTCGTATCTCACCCCTAAATTTACGCGCTTCCAACATAAATTTCAACCAACAAAACCGGCCTTTAGGAGCTGGCCCCTCTTTCACAGTTGCAGTCTTCAGTCATGGTAGCACTTCTCAGGTTCAGTGCCGACAAGTTTGGAAATGGTACCCGGTAGCCTGGTCCCTGACCCTGAGAGGGAAAGCTGTCTTTAAAACTCAAGACATTTGAGACCCATATTCAGGAACCAATGCACATTCAACGCAACGCTGTCGCTCAGAAAACAGATATTCGAAAAATTATATTATGTAGCAGTGTTAGAGAAGAACACTTCGCCACATCAGCTCGACCTGGCCCGGTCCGCTGGCCCGGTGTATTATGAATCCCTACACTCTTAGAAATGTTCCTGTAGAAACTACAGGAATCACTTTTGTAGATGATAAGTACAAAAGCTTTTGTAGAAAATACAGATTGAGTCTTGTATCATCGTTGGTAGTTTTTACCGGACATACTTTGGTAGAATGGATTACGGTAGTTTTTACCGGACATACTTTGGTAGAATGGATTACAAGTTAGACCAGTATTCAGTACTAATGAAACCTGTAGTTTTCACTGGTTTGCAGGTTTGCTCACAGGAATGTACTCGATACGCTGATAACGCAAACTTTGTATATAAGGGCGACAGTGGTCATAATTTTTGAAGACTGAAATTTTTGAATTTTTTCAAATTTTCAGTCTTCCAACACCCAGTGGGTGGTTTTTTTGTAACGGCCGCTCCCTGCCGAAAATTTTTTGGGAGCGGCCGCCCCCCACACCTGCCCCCTCCCTTCTGAAATAACAGGTCGATCCAGTAAAATTTACAGGTTTTGTCTTACAAAAAATACAGGTTTGGTATCTGATATAGGATTGTAAAAAAGGTCGAACAAAACTACAGGTTTCTTTAGTATTTTCTACAGGAAATTCCTATAATAAAAACTACAGGTTTGCTTAGTATTTTCTACAGGAAACTCCTGTAATTTTTACTATTCCAGAGACCGGTAAAAAATACAAAAGTTACTTTTGTGGAAAATACAGGAAGCTCCGCTAGTGACTGACCGCACAGGAGCACTTTTGTAGAGAACTACAAGAATTCCTGTAATTTCTACAGGAGTCTTTTTAAGAGTGTACCTGCATACGGCGCCATGGTGAAACTACCCGGTTCGCATCATAAATGCTACCTGCGTACGGCATTATGCACTAAATATATATATAGCTTTATCCAATCGGTTTTATGGGAAGTTTGCAATGCTTTGTGATTTTAGCAAACGTTGCATATATTGAAAAATGTTAAAATGTATATACGGTTTTGTGGATTTTATTTAAAAATGAATTGTATATACTTGCTGGATTCTAAACAATTGTGAGCTTTTCAGTTGGTATTCAAATAGTATTTGCACTATTTTTTCAATTTAGTTGTTTATGGTGCTCTGAAAAAATTGCCTATTCCAATTTTGATTTTTTGGTTTTTGTGATTAAACAAAATTGAAAGTTAATTGTTTATGTAAAGAAAGTGTATATATATATATATATATATATATATATATATATATATCATCACCACGACCCCCATCTTCTGGGACGGCTGAAAATGCGATTTTTGGCATAAAAAATGAAAAAATTTTGAGGGGGAGGGTTGGGGGTCTCCAGAGGGGGCCCCCCCCAGGAAAAGTTGGGGGGAGGGGGGCTTCCCCCACCCCAAATACGCGGCCGGGCCGGCCTAGTGATTATCTTCTCGGTTTTATTCATTTTTGGAGTCAAAAGTTGCTAAATTATAGTAAAAAGGCGGTTAAATCTTCTAAAAATTTAGCTGAGTTCAGGCCCTAGTCGTAGCCGGGGAAGAGGCCGGAGAGCAAGGGCTGGGACCAGGCCCCTTTGCATCCTTAGTCATTCTGGTTATTTTTCAGCAAATTTTAACATTTCATAGTATAATTTAGTGTGTCCATGTTGTATTAAACTTTGAATTAACATTGTTATTAAACTTTTAGGAATTTGCCTTTGTCGGGCCGAATTTTGTCAGCTTGCGGGCTCATCTGTAAGCAGTGCCATCCAGAAATCCGTAAAAATCTATTGGCCAAACAACAGACAAGTCTTGGCAGGCATCACAGTTTAGTTACGCACCCATAGTTTAGTTACATTTAATGCATTTAGCACATTTAGTTAATGCATTAATTAAGTGCAATGCATTTAGTTACACACGCGTAAAACTTATGTCACCTTAAAATGTAGCAAACCTCTGAAAACAATTATATACGGCATTTTAAAACAAAACATATATATGCAGTATGTACATCCTTTGCCAGAAAATAACGCTGAAATGAAAGTTCGTGTTGAGACTTAGGTCAACTAGCCTAGCCTGCGTAGGCAGGCCAGTTTAGAGAGGAATGATAAAAAGACAGCTACAACCATAAAAAAACTCTGCACATTGAAAACTCTCTGACAAATTCAATAGATGTCAAAAACTTTCTGCACTACATTCTGTCAGGAGTTTGTACAAATGCGTGTAGGCAGGCCTAAATGTAACACAATATGTAATAAAATGCTTCTCGCACGCCAAATAAATTACTTCCACATAAATACGTATTTACCGTGCCATTTATTGCAAATGATAGTCTAATGGGAGAAAAGCGAAAGAAACCCAGCGGTGTAACGTTACCTCCTTTTCTCTAACAAGCAAGGAGAGCGGCTTCTGCATATCAGCATGTTTTTATAAAAACACTTCTATTTTTAATAATATATACATGCCTAATATTTTATCAAGTCCAGAACTAGAAATATCTAATTCACAGTAATTCTAATTCTAATATACTTGTATATGTATATAACCAACGAAGTATATTTTTGTTTGAAGTTTTTTGAATCTGGTCATACCTACTATGCTCGCGCTAATTAAAGGTGCTGGTTTTCTTTTTGTGCTATTTCTAAAAATCCAGAAATTGAAAAGCTCAAAGCATAAACACGAGCACCAGAAAAATTAGATAACTACAGTACAGTTTTTCAGGCAGAAAATTTGAAAAATCTAGTTTAGAGAGGCTCGGATTAATGGGGGCAACGATTTTTGAGAGTGGACAAAATGTTTTCAAAAACTGCCTGAACAGCTGTATATTTTTTGTTGCTGAGCTAAAAATTGCACAGTTTTTAACCCAGCCAGCAATAGAGCAATCAAGGAAAGCAAGAAAGGAGGCTCAGAGCAGCCGAAAAACAGTTGAGTATACAAGACGTACATAGCAAGTCATCGGTTCATTCATCCGCAGTCAGTGATCAAAACAAAGCAAGAGACCAATCGATATTCTCTGCTCAGTTGACGCATCATTCATGTTTTATCCGTAAATGACAGTTCACACTGGGCAACTTTGGGACAACTTAGTTGGAGCAATGTGGTTGCTTGTTGCTACAACCATGTATATGTATATATAGGTTGCAAGTTTCCCAAAACCAAGTAGCCGCAACTGTGTTTTTTCGTCGAAACTTTTTGCTAACTTTTACACAGTCCTCCAAAATAGAAATACGCGGCGAAGGCGCGAAAATATGTCTAAAATTCTTTAAAAAGTATATATCTGAAACACGTTTAATTTTAAGCTGAGACAATTGAAAATTTCTACGCAAGGCCAAAATTTTTTGGGGAACTTTACGCAGAGCTCTGAAAAAAATTGCGAAAGCTTCAAAAAAGTATGGAATTTCGAAACTTTTTCGCAAAAAACACACTTGCCACAATCTCGCTTAGGGCGATTTCTAGCAGCAAGTAGCACGCTGATTGGTCGTTTCAAATTATAAAAATAATTTCTGCATTTGCTAGTTGAGGAAACTGTTTCCATAAGTTGCTGCAAGGCTCATGCTGCGGCAAAGAAGAGGCTGCAAAGTGCAAAGGTGCTTAGTGTTGTGTGTGAACTGGCCTTTAGTCCAGGTGTCCGTTTTTCCATTTCTCCGTCGAAGCATAAAGATTTATCGACTATCTCCGTTTTTGCACAATTTCACATATTTTGTAGCCTACGTGGCACATACATGATATTTCAACGATTTTATAAAAGTTAAACCGATCTCTTATGGCCGGAGGGTAATTTCTGCTCAAAGTGGAGGTCTCCATGTGATAAAGATTGGAAACGAAAAAGGTGGTGAGTTTTTCGGGCTCAAGCGAAATTTCGCCAAGGACTCGCAGCTGTAGAAAGCGGAACTTTAACTTAGGACCTTACAATATTTAAATTAATTTTTTAAGTTTGAGAACAGCCAAATTTGAGTGTTTTGTAAGGTCTAACTGCTGCTAATGACTAATTGAAAATTTAATTCCTACAGATCACAGAAAGATACCAACGTATCCTGGCTGGCTCTGTCCGATTTCGAGATTTTTTTGATGCAGAAATCTGAGTTTTTAACAAAATTTCGGATATTCTTTCTTTTAAAAGAAGAGGGAACCAAGGCAGCAAAGGCCCACAAATATATTTGCGCATTATAACTGACGACTTTCGGTGTATTTAGGGTACCAATGTTGCAGCTAAGTACACTCAGTTGGTAGCTGCGGTCAAATGTGGGATTCTGGCAACCGTACGCTACATAATAATAGCGATTTTCAAGTTTTTGTAATAAATTTTATTTCAACCGAGAGTACTCGATTGTGACAAACGATTTTTCTTCGAGGACTGAGGGCCCTAGTTCGCAAATGCATCAAATTCAAGTTATCCGCTGTTAAATCTCTCTCGAAGTCAAGGTTTTCCAGCGACGGTGATATACTCCTTAAAATCAGTAAATAAAGGTCTTCAGTAGCATTCTCCATTAAAAAGGACCTCAAACTCTTGGTTTACATCAATTATCAAACATACAGCCACATAAAGCTCCACAGTCAATGATGTTCAAGTGTAATTGCCTCCGTTTGCTGCGAAGTCTTCGCCCATTTCCAAATTTAATAGCTAGTTGCTCGTTAAGTATGGAATGAAACATCTCGAAATTTAAACTCGTTGTGCAGAACTGTGTGACAAGATTTTGTGTAAAAATGAGCAGAATCCGTAATCCTATATTTTTCACGGTAGACTCCCTCCTTAAATTCAGAGTTGGACATGTACACATTTTTTGCGACCGCGACCGTCCCGCGACCGCAGTCGTCGTGACCGCGACCGCCCGCGTCCGCGACCGCAGCCCGCAGGCTAATTTTGTGACCGCAAAACTTTGAGTTATTAACCTTCAATTCTATGCAAAAAATCCACTTTTCTAATATTTTAAGGTATAGGGTTTTTACAGCCACATCACCGCAGTCGGTATTCCGTTTAGGGCTGGTGCAGCGTGACAGTGCAATTGAAATTACACAATTTGGTTTGTTGCTGCATTTGGAGTGTTCGATACTCGATAATGGAATTCTGTGTGCAGGGTGTCGCTTCTTTCACTTCAGGGTTGAGGTTGCCAACTGAACGACAGCGGCAGCATACTATTAACACTGCTTGAAGCTTTGGTAGATTGAAAAAAAATAAAATTCATGTTTTACGATTTCTTATTTCTTATTCACCTTTTTCGTTTCCAATCTTTATCACATGGAGACCTCCACTTTGAGCAGAAATTACCCTCCGTTCCTTCGGTTGAAATAAAATTTATTACAAAAACTTGAAAATCGCTATTATTATGTAGCGTACGGTTGCCAGAATCCCACATTTGACCGCAGCTACCAACTGAGTGTACTTAGCTGCAACATTGGTACCCTAAATACACCGAAAGTCGTCAGTTATAATGCGCAAATATATTTGTGGGCCTTTGCTGCCTTGGTTCCCTCTTCTTTTAAAAGAAAGAATATAAATCTCCTTTCGAGTATTTTTAACCTTTAATTCTCATCTAATCTCATGGCATTAATTGGAACTTTCAGAACATATTGATTGAGCTGAATTGAACTGAATTGATTGAAACTTAGTTAGCCAACGCAACAGCCTTCTATTTTGGCATCCAATGTACGAGTAATGAAATTCCTGGATTTGATTATCACGAAGAGGTACTAGTTAACGTTCCTGTCAACTGTCACTTGAAGAAAAATGTGCAAATTTCAGAAAAGATTCGATAGTGATCAAGCAGTGCATACCTAAATCTGAAATTCATAATCTTTTGTATTTTGTTGGTAGCACATAGAAACGAACATAAACTGGCATAAAAGCAAGAAATTTAAAAAAATGAAGATACAAATTAGACAAGAATGTTTAAACATATTTAAAACCCGAAACTACGGTAAAGTAGGACTGACAGTTTACTGCCTGTCCAACTACCCGAAACGTTCTACCAAAATTAAACAAAGTAAACAGCAAATGTGAAGCTGATAATTCGTCCAACGCGGGAGCTACATATAAAATAAAAGGAAAATTAGAAAGAAATTGGAAATTTTTACTACAGATTGGCTTAAATTACCACTATTTGATAGAAATTTGCGGTCATTGCGGTCACGAAAATGTGACCACGACCGCGACCGCCCGCGGGTACCCGCGACCGCGTCCAACTTTGCTTAAATTAGCTTCTGCGCCCTTGCAAATTGTCGAATCAACATACCTTGATCCATCAACAGCCAACAATAAACCTTGTTGTGAATCATGGTATTGGTATATAATTTTGAGCTAAATTAGAAATCAGCCCCAGTGTACGTTCTCGACAGTTCATCCTTTGGTGTATATATATAGTACAATTCAGTAACTGTTAGGTAGGTAACAACAGACAAGTGGAAGGACACAACACATTTTCAAATCCGCACTATATTTGCAAGTATATATAAAATACGAACACATTCGCAGCTCACAACAAAACAGCTAAATATATGCATACACATACTGGAGAAAATAGCATTCAGTGACAGACAAGGAAAAGCTATTTACCCACTCAGCCACCCAATTCTAATAGCTGCCGATCAAGGAAAGTCCAAGACCCTTCACAAACGCATGGAACCCGAATATGTACAAGTTAAAGGCGCATACAGACACTTGCCACGACAGAAATACGTAAATGGGTTCCTTTGCTTGCTTAACCTTTATACTTATGACTCGTTGAATGCCGATATGAACACGAAGCTTAAACCCTAAGATATTCAAGACTAAACCAGTCCAAGGAAAGACAGACTCGCAACTCAAGGCTTACTCAAACTTACAAGCTACATAATGTCAGTTGAAAAGGCGATACCCTCCTATTGATTGGCGGCCCAATTCGACAAATACCAACAACGTGTATATTTCTAAGAAGCTGACTACATATGGTGCACTGGTATTACTATATAGTGTGGAGTGTTCGTTCATCTTCGACATTCTTGTGCTTTCGTTAATTTGACTAAAACTCCATCGTCCTACAAAAGGACGACTGGCTTTAATAATCATATAAGTAACTAAGTTTTTAAACGCTGTCGGGCTTTTTTATTCTGATATTTAGAAAAATCGCTAAACCTTTGCAGGGGCTCAGGCTTAGCTCAGTAAGCCCGCCAATGTGCGCGTTTAGTGAACATTGCGCTATTGTCATCTAAATTGAGAATACAGATATCAACATGTGTCTATTGCATCTCTATAACGACACCAGGAAATTAATTACGCTACATCTCGTAAAAATAAACTTGTCACATTTTCTTGCAACATACATACTCGAAAAAGTGAAAAAACTTAACATTTAACTATGTGTTGCTAAAGTTATTTCATACATGCAGCTGGAATTTTTTAAGGTAGTGGTTGAAAGTGAAAGTGGGGAGGGGGAGTGGTGGGGGGTAAGGACCCAAAGTATAAATATATATATCCCTAAAGTTTTAGCGAAAAATAAGCATTTTATTTTTAGGGTAAAAACGCAAAAATCGCTGTCTTTAAGCCTAAAGCGAGCTCCCCACTTTTCGGTTCCCCCTCCACTGTTCGGAGCCCCCCTCCACTTTTCGGCAAGCCCCACCCACTTTTTTGGGGGTCGCGGAAAATTGTCGAAAAATTAGGTTTTTGAGGTCAAATTTTCCAAAATGTTCTCTGTTTTTAGCTAATTTATGGACTTATAAGCTCATTTTAAGCTTAAAAACAGCGATCTTTTGCGATTTACCTCAAAAATGCTAATTTTTTTACTAATAATTTCGGTATAATTTTACCTTTGTCTCGCCCCCCCCCCCCCACTTTTCGGAAGCCCCGCACCCCCACTTCCCTCTCCCTAGGAGGGGGTCCACTTTTAAAACTCTAGAAAATGCCAGAAATGCGCAATTGGAGCTTACAGCAACGAACTCCAGAGAATAGTCATTGATAAAATGTGCAATTGGAAGATGTATCGACTCAGTATAAACAAGCTAAGATTGTCGCTAAAAATGCTAATTTTTCGCTAAAAGTTTAGGTATATTTATATCTTGGACTGGCCCCCCACTTCTCCCTCCCTAGCCCCCCCCCCCAACTTTCAATACCCTAAAAAAGCCCTTAGATTAGCTAAAAATTGAGATAATTGTTGGAAATTTGACCTCAATTTTTAGACACCTTTGCATGACTGCCAAAAAAGTGGGTGGGGGCCTGCCGAAAAGTGCGGGGCATCCAAAAATAGGGGCTTCCAAAAACTGGGGGACCCCCAACCCCCACTAAAAATGTCAGTATATACAGCGAGGGTATGTAGTTGCCAGATCTGACAACGTAGAGAATGCGTTCAAAACGTAGACAATAACTATGTACACTGACAACTTAGTGTATAGATATTGTTCGACCTTAGCAAACTAATACTTAACACGATATGTATGTGTAAATAATCCGAAACTAAGACGAGTTGTCCAAGAACCCAAGAGCACACAACTTACTATCACAATCCGCCGGGTGCAGGAAAGTAACCTTCTTGTCAGTCTTTCCCAATCCAGTCACAGTAGAATCTGTACAAACTAAAGGCGATACTTCTCCAAACCTGTCTTCAAGCAAAGGGGCTTTGGGCCGTTGTTTGCCTTTGCCAGAATGGTAATAATCAGCTTTATCCGAAAGATTAGTCAACCCTTGTCTGGTACCATTTTTATTCTGAATAATCTTATCAATTGGTCGCAGCTCCTCGTCTAATTCTTCGGCCAGTCTTAAAACAGACAGTCGACTACTGCTGTCAGGAGGCTGAACAGCATTAGGATGAGAGCTCGTCACTGACTGAGAAGAGGTAGTTCCAGTAGAAGAGTTGCTAGAAGAAGCAATAATTGCTGCCGCTAGCCCAAGTGACACTGTATCCATAGCTGAGAAATTAAATAAGTGAACAAAAATACAAAACTAAAATAGAAACAAAATGAATTGCCAGCTAGTCAATGTCGTAACATAATATAGTGAACAAGGAGTAGACAAGTCCGACACTTGCGAAACCACACGAAAACGAATCACACGAGAAACCGATTTCCGCTTTCACACTCTAGCTTTAAACTTAACTAGTATTAATGATCAAAACGGAAGTAAAGAATCGTCAGCTATATAATTTATCTGGATTACACTCATCGTGATAACTTCTAGCGAAGGGACAAAGTGGTCCAAATATGCAGAGAACTGGAGGTTTGTAAAAAGTAGATAACTGAAATTTTTTTAACTGAAACAACAGAAACTGTCCAATACTTAGTATAACAAAATTTAGGTCTACCTATCCATGTATTAGATAGGCAACAATTTGTGTTCCCAAATACTCAAATGTATATTATATACCTTAATTTTTCTGGTTTTCAATGTGGTTGGACCCAGACCCGGACCTGCGGGAACAAAAGTTGGACTCGGACCTCGGACTCGGCCCGGTCCGCGGATACCTTGACCCGGAGCCAACTCTGCCCTCCAGTACAAAAACACCTAGATGCAATAAGAAAATGCGGCGATCCGAACTTCTAACTACAAACACTACATAATTTATAAGAGCATGATAAGTGTCACACTCTATGCGGATTGCATAAAAGGACATTGAAGTTGCACTTGATTGTTTTGGGAGGGGATAAAGTTCAATTGGGTCTTTGGGGAAGATAAAGTTCTCATCGGAGGGGCGTCCAGGCTCCACTCAATTCGAAGTGGTAAGAGCGGTCAAGAAACAGTGTCATCAATGAAAGTCAATGTTTTCAAAGTTTACCGCCCTGCTTGTCTGAAAATTTAAAATTCTACTATTTACGAATTAAACATACAATATGAACTTGGCCCATGCAACTTGTATTTGACTGTGTAGGGAATGTATGCTAGATTTTCCTATATTGCATCCGTCAAATAAAATTCATTATAAAGTAAAGCTACGTGTTCATCATGAGTTGGTCTGCTCAGTTTTGAACTCGTTACACCGACCCCCTCTCACACCGCCCCAACATGAGTACGAAGTAAAAATTTTCTAAAATGCACAAAACATGTATATATTTCTTAAAACTTTAGCAGAAGAGGATCTGCGCCCATATTATTTCCAAAAAAATGGATAAAAATATTTAAAGCAGGTACACGACACAAGGAGCACACATCTACCTTTCCACAAACGGGACTGGCGCAGCGCATCAAAATACACCCTAGACAGATTCCTCACTCCTACGATAAAATGCTTTATTAGAAAAACTAAGAATTGGTGTATACTTAACTGGCAGACGTCAATGTCATATGACAAGTTTTAAATCAAGGCTAGCTAAAGAACTCTTTCAATTCAAGACCAAAAATTATTTAAACGTTAGCGCGCATACATACATACACAACACACATGACTTGAGGAAATTTTTGCAACACGTCGGAAATGTCTGCAACCTTGTGCACAAAAGTGAAATACTCGTTTTCCCAGTTGTTTACATTTCATCCTGCATTTACAGATATCTGGAAAGTGAAAAATGCTACAGTTCTTTGAGATTTTGTTAACTGGAATGGGCGGGGAAACTAAACATGACTGGAAAAAAGCAGCAGGCTGGTCAAGTAACTAATAAGAGTTGCCGTCCGATCATCCAAAATGGGGGGGCATATTTTTGGGAAATTGTTTCGAATTTTTGTGGGTTTTTGTGCAAAAGCATTGGTTTTTAGGCTAAAATAGCGAAAACTTCAGTAAAAAAATTCGTCGAAGCCGGAAAATGATTTGAAATTTTAGGGTAAACATGGTAACATTTGGCAATTTTTGAGGTTATAGGGGGAGGACGGAATATATGGGGGTCCCTCGATTGGGAGGGACGGCGGCCCTCCCCCGCTAGAGGTAAGCTAGAAAATACTTCTAAGGAAGCTTAATCTTAGCGTGCAGCGAGTTTACAGGTATATATTGAGATTTGGATTATGCGTCATGTGAGTGATGCTGAGCGTATTTCACCACTACTCCCTTTTTTCCAAACCTAATCCCAAATACCGGAAGGAGTCGAGAAATTGAAATGTTCAACTGCAAATCCCTTATCAAAAGATCTCTGCCGCAGACCCCACATATTTGAATACATTAACACCGGCCCAAATGTTGGCGGAACCGGAACTGTAACATGTTACAATATATATATATATATATATATATATATATTTATTATTTATGCAAATTGAAAAACAGAAAATTAATGACCCGGCCCATTGAAAACTGGAGGTCCGAGCTGCAGCTGGGGATCACTATGACACCCCTGAATCATCTACACACCCCATAAACTGGAGCTACTGCATCAAATTGAGCAAACACGGTGCAACAGAACCAAGCTTAAGGTGCTGGTATCTTCTCTGCAGTGCTTTTGTGCTGACTTTTCGAAACGATTAAAGCTAGCTTAAAGCATCGAAATCCAGCGAATAGTCATTGATAAAATGTGGAACTGGAAGATGTACCGATTGAGTATAAACAAGCCAAGATTGTAAAACTGATTTCTTCAAAAATGGTCATTTTTTACCCCAAAAATCGTTTATACTGTTTCAACCACGAGAGATAGCTCGTGGTTAAGGCTTGTAGAAGAAAAAATTTGCTGCCCTCTTTCCAACCATAATAACCAATCAGGTGTATCGACTACGCACTGAGAATAGTGGCAAAAACCAAAACTTTCCTATATACACTTAAAAATGCGGAACTGGTGCCAGAATGTCAGAGTACTAAAATAACAATGAAAACTTTCATACACTTTCATAATGAATTGGAGCCTGTAAGGTCAAATTTACACAAAGCGATACCAGCACCGTAAGACTGAATTCGAACTTAACATGCTGGGCTTATTCTAGGGATTTTTTCTTGGGGGGGGCTTCTTGGGGGGGGCCCCCCCCCAAAGGTCCGAGGGGCAAGGAATTTTTGGGGGGGGGCGAAAATTTTTCGAAAAATATGCTAAAAATAGCGCTATTTTTCTGGCATATACTATAAAAGTTGATTTTCATAGCAAAAATAAGCAGATTTAGTGTTGAAAAGGGCAAAAATTGAGTAAAAATCTCCGGCGAAGCCGGAAAATTTTTGAAAATTTGGCCTTCTGAGCGATTTTTTCAGGGCAAAAGTTGGTACCAAAAGGGGCACCCACTTTTTTTTGGGGGGGGGGGGGGATTTTTGGGGGGGGGACCGATTTTTGGCGGGGGAAGGGTGTTTATGGGGGGGGCCCCCACCCCCCCCACTAGAATAAGCCCAGAATGTATGGACATTTTTGAATGCACATCCTGCAACTGCACTCCCTATCTCTCAGCTAAAACCGTAGACTATAAAATACATAATTATATATGGTATAACTGATATTAATATGCTGTTTAGCTCTAACAGCACATTATCAGCAGACCTTGCAACAGAAGTTCAAGCAACAAAAAACCAGCAAACGTCATGCTTACCTACAACAGGCAAGCTAGATGTGAGAAAACACTACAATTCTAGTCATGCCAAGGTAAATAAAAGTTACATGATATTAGAACCAGCACACGCACCGCACACTCACGCATGCAAGAAGTAGCGTTACAGTAAAGTATACTGTACAAGCGTGACACCCCTACCTACTGTTCCGTAAAGTTTTTGCAGGGAAATTTTTTCTTCAAAAACATAAACTTTACATTAAACAAATGAGTGAGCTACGCTAAAGATAATGTAGCCAGTACTTAAGAGTTGGCAAAACTTTGAGCATTACAGCGCACATTTGGCTGTGAATACATTTCTGAAAGATGGCTGGCACCTATTCAACCGGTAACATTGCAAAAAATACCTCTTTTAGCATACCAGAGCCTACATGGGGTGTCCCACTAATAATACTGGCACAACTTAGCCCCCCATTGCTTTAAAGATTAAGAAAGTACGATTAAATGGATTAATAAAGAACAGCCAGATACAGCTCGTAATCGCTTTTTTTGTAATGTCGAATTAAACGGATAAAAATTAATTCGTTCAATCTCACTTTAATCTTCAGTCTCACTTAATTTTAATCTGCCGATTAAACAAAGTTAATTTTAATCCATTTATTATATAAAGTGCCATAAAAGAATGACAGAAATCGCCATTGAAAATTTTAATCCCCAAACCTTGAATCCGGGATTAAAAACTAGTTTACATAACAACACAGTAGGCGGATTAAAATTAACTCGCTGGCGTTCTAATCCGAAATGGTAATAATTAAACAAGATTAGATTATAATGATATATAAAACTAGGTGCAATAAAGAAACAAGATTAAATTTAATTTGTTGTTTTAACTCTCCGGATTCAAATTTAAACTAATTACTCCGAAGTTGCGCTTCTTTTATTCAAATTAATTTTAATCTAATCCGTTTAATGCTGAAACAAGACCATAGAGATGACAAAGCACAATCTAATGACCTACAATGAAACACACGGAAACGGCATAGCACAATGGTTATGTATATACTCCTAGTGCACTCCTCGGCTATTTTTCCAAATTATCTGTGGTATGTTCGTGAGTACAGAAAGTCCAGGCTGTACGAAATGTCAGGAAACAGACTTTTTATTGGTAACCATTCTTTAAAATTAGGATTAGGAAAATACTATATGTAGGTAGCGTTGTTTTATCAGACTGTGCTTCCGAAAAGCATCACTCTTTTTCAACGTATCTTACTTTCAACTGAATCAACAGCATTAGTCTGTGGGTAGACGCCGCCACTAGCGTTGGCTGTTCCCGTTGTGGCTGAGGCATCCACTGACGATACTGAGCTAACCTGGCTAGTAGAGGAAGCGGATGCACAATTTTGCGTGCCTTCTCTCAATTCTGAACACAGAAAAAACATAAAAATGGTACAATTTCGTTGCTCCTTTTCCCCCGCAACTCTCACAAACATCAATCTAGAAAGACACATTAAAACAAAAACAAAATCATGTCAAGACAAAGGACGGAACACAGCCGACTAAATACTAATGAATAAATCAGTGACAAAGTGGACTAGGGTAACAAAACTATTGAAAAACGTAATCAACGATAAATACCCTAAGGGTATGCTAGTTATCAACACACATAATATTCAGTGCGCAATTCAAACTAAAACATGTAGTGTAACCTCTGTGTAATTTTGTAATACTGACACTTGACACATCAAAGAAAGGCTTTGCGGACAGGCCGACCAACAGGGCTGGTAGTTTCACGTTCTTTCCTGCTCTGTTCACACAAGTGTCACTGCGTATGCGATATTGCTCAAAGAAACCGAGAAAGGGCAGACAATGCGCCCAATCTTCACAGCTTTCATAACAAACACTTAGGCCAATGGGATCTTTTCAGGAAAGCCACCCAGGCCCAGATCCTCAAAACTTGACCAAATAAGCTGAAATTTGGTATGGGTATGTTTTCGACCTTATGTTTTTTGATAAAAAGGCAAAATACGTACGTAAACATATACGTAGTTTTTCGCTGTTTGTGTCAGAGCACTTTTTGGCCTCAAAGTCAAAGGAAATCCAAGAGGAAGGCGTTTTAGATCATGTTCCGTCTCAAAATTGGACTAGTGTCTAGCTTCATTAGATGGTATCAATGCAAATCAGTACAAGAGTTCTAGCAATTTGGCACCAGGCTAAGAGTTTAAGTCAGATCTAGGAGAAAAGGCTACACAGCTTAAGATCTTGTACAAAGCCTTTCTCGGAAATTTAACAGTGCGGACATGTGTCGGTATATACCATCAACTGTGTACGAGGTGTGAATGCTAATGAAATTTATGGCAATGGTTAACTGTAAAGCGGACACACAGACGTTGGATAACAATATTTGGTGTTTAAATATGCCAGTCATTAAACAGACACCGACTGAAAAATGTTTTAAGTCGGCCTTTCTCGCCGCTTCAGTACATACGTACCTGCTAAGACCAACGATTTTCTGTCCTTCCGCATTTATGTATGTACGTACGTATATTGGCTGCGCTACCACAACCGTAGAGACCCAATGGCAAACACCCAATATATAGCAGGCTTACTGAATTATACGCAGCTTGACCAAGTCTAGCTACCAGGAGTATCCAGGATTTAAAAAAAGGGTTCAACCTTGCCAGGATTGCAGAACGTTACAGTTTCGATCGAAATGTATTTGAGAAAGTTTATGCTTGAGAAACTCGGAAATCCTTTAAAAATTGCTGTGAATAAATTGCTTAAAAATGTTCTTTTGTCTTCCCCAAAACGGGAGGTGCAATAGAAAGCATCTGAATATATATACTTGGTATCGCAGGATCTGTTTATTGCTTTGGATACAAGGTCTTCTTAAATTCCAGATCACATATATTAATTAAAAATACCACTAAATTCGATTCACATATCGCTATATAATTTTTCAGAGATGAAAATACGTTTCTTAATTTAAAAGAGGACTTGGGAGAAATTTAGAAGGAACATACGCACTATCCTTTACACTGACACATCTAGTAGTTTATCTTTAAACATAGAATCATAAAAATCAGATAACAAAGGATAAAAGTGCGGTGCGTAACTGTAGATGTGCACTACGTACATATATTGCATTTAAAGCTCCTAACCAGAACAATTAATAACAGATTCCTCAACCAGAACAAAATAAAATGTTGGGAAATGAAGTCCAATTCAAATATATAGTAAAAAATCATTATAAAACACCAGCAACCTAGAAAGATTGAAATCAGTATCATAATAGCCAGTGCACTCACCTTAGGGTGCCTAGAAATGGCCAAATTTTCAGGAATTTTAGTCAAAAGTTTTTTAAATGTTTGGTCTAAAATCGTCTATTTTGCTACTAAGACTTGACTTTTGAGCATTATGAGCTTAATTATAGTAGCAGTATGTTTAGGAAATAGGATAATTGTACTGTATATTTACCATTTTAGTCCATTTTACAACCCCCCTTATTTTTGCCTAAAAACCGTTGGGGGTGCGGGTGTATGTACCATCCACCGAAATTTGCTCTAAAATTAAACTTGTAGCGGCCAACAACTTTCACACTTGACTTAGACTGCAACCGAACCGAAATCTCGAAAGCTCGGAACGATTTGATCTAAAAAAAACTACGTAGTCTCGCTATCCAAGTCATCCTGAAAGGTAAAGATCTTAGCACGTTCTCATTGATGATGATGATGATGATGATTGCTTCCGGCCGTTGATGAGATCAATGGGCCCGGACGGCTGGTAGCCGGCCGCATTCCCTGAGGTAGGCAATAACCTGCACCGGAGAGGACCAAAGCGCGTCCAGGGAGGGGCCAGGTCCCAGGAACCGCAAGCGGGCGGCATCCCCCTTTGGCAGTATAGGAGGGCATGGCGTAGATCATCTGTAGTCCCGGGACAGTACGTACAGTCAGGTGAATCTACCGCCCCGATCCTATGTTTATACCAGTTTAGAATTGGACTAAACCCGCCAATTCGGAGTTGTGACAGGATGGAGCGATCCGAGCGACTAAGGGGCGCCTCTAGGTGTTGAGGCGGCGGAGGGAAAATATTGTCCAGGCGGTCAGATTTAAGGGTAGATCTCCATTCATCTCTGACGAGACCCCGCAGTTGGTTCTGGGCCACAGGAAGGTCAATAGCAGTATCGGTCTGGGATAAGCTGGAACCTGTTTTCGCCAGCTGACCCGCATAGTCATTTCCGGCCACAGCTTGATGGCCGGGGATCCAGGTTAGCCGGATAGTCCTAGACTCGGCCGCTAGCAGCTGACACAGCAGATTCCAAATACTGTGTTCCGTGAGAGTGACAGCTTTAGCGGGGCCATTTCTGAGTCGGTGAACCAGAGACTTGGAATCGGTGTAGATATGGATGGACCTATCTTCTTCCGGTTCAGCAACTTCCTGGAGCCATTGCAGAGACCTGTGCAGAGCCACAAATTCAGCCTTGTAGCTAGTTCTCATTCAACTAAAGTGACGTCATCTCCTCCGACTCCGACGCATCTGATGACAGCACGGCATATCACGGGTTGCCAAATATAAAAATTTTGAAATCAAGATGGATGAAAGAAAAATGTTCAGGGCAGGAATCGATCAAACCCCCGAATTTCAGATTTGTAGAATAGCTACCACTAAACAAGGAGTCTGATAGCGACACTGATTTCACCCTTTCTAGTTAGATGATATTTCACAGTTGTAACAATAAGCATATGTAAACTGATAAGCAAAACAAATGGTTCCCTATTCTTTCATTGTATGTGCTTCGTGGCAGGCGCAAAGCCGCCGGGGGGGACATGCCCCCCCCTCCCGAAATCGAAGGCCAAAGAAAATACCAAGTAGGAATGCGGGTAAATATTTCTAAAACTTTTCGCCTGGGGCGCTAATTTTACATGAAAATACCTCAAAAACACGAGTTTGCACTTGAAATCAACCCCCCACAGAATTGAAGTCTTCCAAAATATAGCCCATGGGTGTTTTTTCGGGAGTGGGCGTTTTAAAAATCAAATTCGAAATTGCCGATTCCGAAAAAAACGCCCATGGGCCACTGTTTGGCATAATACGGTAGTGCTTGACAGGGTATTTTTTTAAATGCCAGAGTTTGAGCTAAAAATAGCTATTTTACGAAAAAAATCTTTACGGAAAATTTTTGAAAATTGTCTTTTTTGGCAAAAATTTGGGCTCCCAAAAATTCCAGGGTGGGGGGAAGTAAACAATCCCGGGAGGGGACGATTTCGGGGGGAAAAGCATTTTCGGAGAGGGGAGTCAATTTCGTGGGTAGGTTACCCCCGCTCCCTCCCGGCAAAAATTCCCAGCTTGGTAGTTTTAAACCTAACTTCTATTTCTTTGGTCTCTGGAGCTGGTTTTAAAAAACAGGTTCTCAATATAAGCCCATTCCAATAAATACTTTCTTGAATTAATCGATAATTCAGAGCCTTCGCTTTAGGACTTATAAGCTGTCAACACATCTTAGTATAGGATTAAAGACTAAATTCAGTGAATGAAATAACTGCATTGCAAGGCCGCACCCAGGGGGGGGGGTTCAAGGGTCTCCAGACCCCCGTTTTGAGGTGACAAAAGGAAAAAATTTTGCTATTTTTATAGCAAGAACAGCTATTTAAAAAATTTTCGCGCCTTCGGCAGGATAATTTACTTTTTACAAGCAATAAACATCCAATGTACCAATTTTTGGCAACAATGCAAAAATTCTTAACTTCGGGGGGCTCCGCCCCTAGACCCCCCTTGCCCTTTACCTTGGACCCCCCTTTTCAAAATACTGGGTGTGGGCCTGCTCTATTGGTAATATAAAAACTGTATTGATCCAATTAGGTCCCCATTCTGCCCTTTTAAACACCATTATAGCTTAAAAGCGGGCTAAGCTTAGCTGTTGGAGTTAACCAGCCTGCCTACCAGCCGTGGACCTGACAGCAGCAGAAGCTGATCCTAGCTTTCTTATTTGGCTAAATTACTTTACAGAAGGAGAAAGAGACGGCAAAATAATATATCAATTGTGTGATGATTATAATTGGATTCAGGAAAGGAGGCGAAAGCTGTTTTGTTTAATCTATCATCGATTTCTGACACCGTTTGGCATAAAAGACGTCAATAGAAGTTCCAGCTACGGATTTGCCGAAGATGCCAGCCTGTGCTATCAAATCGTAAGCAAAAAAGTATAGCTGAGCTAGTTTCCAGCCCGAAAACGGGCTTGCGAATAGCCCATAATATTTGCGAGCGAAAGGAGGGCGGCCGTTAGCGCGCAAAGCATGTGTCACGCTTTGATAATAACCATGATGCTTGTCATACTCTTATGTATTACGTACTCTGGTGGGGCCGGAAGACTGCTGTAAGGTTCAATGTCAGCCCTGCTAGAAGCAGGCATGCGTGTAGCTTAACAGTGTGCGAAAAAAAAGAGCCGTGCTTCAACGAAGGTGAAAGGCAGTGCCTTCATTCTTCACGAAGCGGAACTACCGCAAGCGTCTCCGCACGGCCAATCATTATCATGGAGAGTCCTCATCTCCAGGAAGTTTCAACTGGTAAAAATGGTGGCTCTCCTACGCCGTTTCACTCTGTTCTTGTCTGAAACGGCAGCACGGACAGCGTATGATAGCGTAGTGCTGCGAGATTCGTTCCACAAGTAAATGTTGATTCTCAGGCAAATAGACGATTTGTAAGGTTTCTTTTCGTGTATGGCCAGCAGACCCGCACCCGGGGCGGGGGGTCAAGAGGTCTAGACCCTCTTTTTGAGGTGACAAAACAGATGACTTTTGCTATTTTTATAGCAAAAACAGCTATTTTTAAAAAATGTTCACGCCTTCGGCGCGATTATTCACTTTTTGCAAGAAATATACATCCAATGTACGATTTTTGGGCAAAAATGCAAAAATTCATCAACTTCTGGGGGGCTCAGCCCCCCAGACCCCCATTGTATTTTACCTTGACCCCCCCCCCCCTTTTCAAAATCCTGGGTGCAGGCCTAATGGCCAGGTCACCTTTTGTCAGATTATGCCCGGTCCCTCCTGTCAAAACCCTTCCCCCTTGCAAATCAATACCGGGTTGTTGGTTGGCAAGCCTAGCAACACGCGGAGCCTTATTCCGTGGTTGGTCACATGTAGCATGAATACACATGCACTAGTGAACGCTACAGAAACAACTTTATGGCTATAGTTTCTGCGTGACGAAATTTAATCATGAAAGAAGCTAGCTTCACTGCAAAACTGATTGGATTCGATTGGATTGGATGAGCTCCACCACATCACACAATGTTATCACCTGGTGGTGTCTGATCACGAAAGTAAAGTAAGACATCCTCTTCCTCCCCCTCCCCCTCCCCCTCCTCTGCCTGGATTGCCACCTGGAGGAGGAGGATCTTCAACACCTATTCCTTAAATGTCTCGGCGGAAATGATTTGGGAGAATCCCTCCATGGGAATGTCCTCGGGTCCCCTCCTCAAGGTCATTGGGTTCCTATAGCATGTGGGGCGCCTTCAGCGGCCAAAACAAAATTTATTCAGTTCAATGGTCCAGGAAGACAGAAGTAGCAAGATATTCATTAACATTTATAATGAGACGGACACTGTCCATTAGTATTAACATGTCTTCAAAATCTGACTGTTACTAAAACAATGCGTTTTCCCTTCATTTTACGTAGAATTTTCAGTTTTCTGCATCTACAAATTTCAACTGGTTGTATTTCTTTGTACAAAGCTGACTAGTTTGCAAATAACTACATTGTATATACTTGTTCTAAAAGTGTTGTGTGTGATTTGATGGCTAGTGCTAAGGCTGCCGTCTTAAAAAATAAAGCATCCAAAGAACTAAACCAAAAACTAAAACGATAACAAGCAAGAGGAATAACCAGAAATTAGCACAAACAGGAACTGAACTAAAAAGAAACTAAACAATTGCAGAAAATTACAATAGACGGAGGATTGTTGGCGTCATATTCTCTGTTGACAACTTTTAAAAATTAAAATACTACCCGGCTGCTCTTCACTTAAGGTGCGGCTTCCCTAACATACACTCTTTTAGTAGATTTCAGGTAATATTGAGTGTTCTGAAATGAACCACATAACAATTTTAAGCTGCACATCATTTGAGTCGTTTTGGGTTTAGTACAACTTATTTATCTTGCTTATATTGGTCGCAATCTTAGTAAAGAAGCCACACTTTTTGATCAAACAAAAATCAAATCATCTATGAAAAATTTGTATAATGAAAATGGTCGTGTATACGAATGTGCAGTACGATCTTGAAACATTTGTCATAGATTTGCCGGAAACGGTATTTTGATTTTGTCAAAACATCGCTTCAAAGCTCGTCAAAACAAATTGAGAATTTTCTGCAAATTTCGTTTTTCGGATTTCAAAAAGCATAGCTGTTGAATGAAGACAGATAGAGCGAGAAATAAAATCCGTAATGAGCAAACTATCCAAGGATTCGGTGTGCAACAGATTCATCCACGGGTAAAAATTCTTCATAAATTCAGTATTCAAAAATAACAGACTAGAAACTGATATCAAAAGCAAAGTTATAAATCACTGAATGACCATTAAAAGCGCATAGTCACCAGACATAATTTTCCAAGTATAGTTATAGTTTTTCAATTTTGTGTTTCTGACATAAAGACACCAGCGTTTTTGCAGGAAGTTTATAATATTCTCAGAAAGCTTGAATAAAACTGGCCGGAAATGCATTTTGTGCAAGGTCCGTGGACGCAAGGGGACCACGGCCTAAATCGAATTCAGCGCTCTGGCTTAATTCTACTAGGCCCGCCATTCGGAAGCCCCCCCCTCTAAAAATCAAGCACGCCTAATCGGATAATAAAAGAAAAGGAGGCTGTATTAAGTGATTTTGCAGCCCAGAATGTACAGAATGACGACTAGGTTTATTTTTTAAATAATTTATTTTTGACTCTATTGGTGAATTTAAAAGTTGTAACAGAGAGCGTGACGCCACTATACAAAAACAGTTTTCTGTTGAAATGGTTAACTACAATAGGATAGATGAGCGGGTAAAGGATAGCGCGAGGCCAGTTGGCAAAAATTGCACCAGAAACAGAACACTGAGCCAAGGGGATAGTATTCAAAATAGGCTGAAACCAGGCCATAAAATGCAGCACTCCATGACAGCAAACAGTAAATATGCACAAACGACAGACTATTGTAAAATCCTACAACTTACTGGATAAATTGCGGGTAGCAATCATTGTCGTCAAGATGGCACCCTAAAACCAGTATTCAATGATTACTATCACTAGAGGAACAAAAATATATGTCTGGACTAGTTGAAAGTATCATTCGTGTCGTGGTCAGTGCAGTTGGCGATTATTCTTCCAAGTGTTTCCCAGCTTGCTTTACAAGCATGCCAAATGGATTCTAACTTCGTAGATGGGGCACGCATGATATGATTGTGTTTCTTTAAGTTTTCCCCTCATTTATGTCGGAGCGGAGTTGGAAACCTGCGGTCAGGGGCACAGCTAGGAGAATGGAAGAGGGGGAACCGCCCCTCCGTCAGGTTTTGTCTGTCCGTGTCACCAGGAGAAAAAATCCTATCTAAGAGGACAACGATGAAACTGATGGCTCTTGCGGGACAAAATATTTCTATCTCTGGCTTCTTCTTCTTCTTTAACACTTCTTTAACAGTTCTTCACAAATTTTCTCGGAAATATGTTTCAAACGCTAAAATTTTCAGACTATAAATTATCTAAGGGAAATTCAAGTTAATGTAACATTTCCTTATAAGCTTTCAACCATAGTCCGGCTTCTTGAAAAGATTTGTACGTTTTCATCATTTTTACTTGTATAGCAGGGGTTACTGGCGTTCAGCACTGCATCCCCACAGATTTTACTTTGAGGCAAATAAACTTAGCCTGGCTCAAGGCCAGGAAACTGATACTCAGCTTTTAAACAATAAATAAATACTCAACCTAACTAAATTTATAATCTAATCACAAAATTCAAAGTTCGAAAAAACGTCTCAGCAACATCGGTTCCATCAGTTATTTTTCATGCTTATTCACATAAAAACGAGTGGCTATATTTGAATTATACTTTATGATCGTCAAAATTGTCACTGCTAAATGAAATAAACTCAGTGAAAAAGGTTACAAAATGACTGCACATAAGCCAGGTTCTGCCAAATTAATATCTTTAAAATGTTTATGCTACGTTGTTTGCAATATTATGGAAAATAGTTCATTATAGGGTGCTCTCCGAGCTACGCCATGATTTCTTTAACTTCTGAGCAGAAAGAGGGGAATGGGCTAACCCACAACTTACAATTTCTGTTAGTTATCTATTATGGTTCCTCGATTCCAGCCAGGTTTACTCCTTTATTGTATATAACATAAAAACCACTAAATACTCTTACGGAGCCTACTTCCTCTCGTGAAATCCTGGTTGCGCTCCGCCAGCCACAAACTACTACGACGACGTAGTATCGTAACCCAAATCGTTTGTGACAAACGAGACAAAAAATCACGGAAACTAGAACACTGTAACATTTAGTCTAAAGGACTATATATACATACCAAGTCAACCATAACAGAAAAACTCAAATCTGCTCGTCCAATTCTTGGAGTCAAAATTTGTTCAATTATTGTTGCTTTCATTTACAACTTTCAAATGTGTGATAAAACAGTTCCGGTTGTCTATGAACAAGTCTACGTATGTTTTCGACTATAAATGAAGCTATAAGTATGAAGGCTACGGTACAATGCTATGTACAGGTACTAGGTAGATAGGTACTGGTACTAGGTACAATGTACGTACTGCTGTCTTTAGTCCAATTTTGGCTAAACTAAAAGCCATACGTAGCAAGTAGCTAGCTTTCTTTATGCTTTCAATGGTAAAAGTCACAGGTGTAAGCTATACCTTCTTTCTTCCTCCTTCGCTAGCTAGCTATACATAAATTACCTAATCTGTATTAGCTGGGGCTATCTATTCACCTACTGGCAGAGAAAGTTTGTCTTTTAGACCACCTATGCACAGTCCCCCAGATTAACAAAACTAAAGTTTCAAATGTGTAGCTACGTTTCACATTCTGACTAGTGGTTAGGCTCAGTGTCTCTTATATTAATTAGCAAAAGCACATACAACTGTGTCCCAACTGACGGTACTAAACAGGGGAAATAGAAAAGACAAGCTGTCAAAACGGATTCGTTAAATGAAACATGTAAACAGATTCTAAAGCAGACCCGGTCTTGTTACATGGGTGGGGGGGGGGGGGTAAAGTACAAACATGAAAGCCGGCAAAACCCCAGCGTATTATGTGTATACGTAAGGGCGCTATAAGCATGCCATAACTGAGCTAACCATCACTGAGTGATGAAAAGAAACTGAACAGAAACAAACCTCATAATTGCCTTGCTTAATCTGAGCATATAGACGGTGCTGATCCTCGTCCCAGAACGGAGGGTATCCAACCAGGAGGATATATAAAATGACACCTAAGAAATCCAAGCAAATCAAATATTATGGAGAATTAATTATTGCCCAATGTAACAAATGAACTTACGAAAATATGCTTTGAAATTAGGAAAAAGCACCAACATGAAACAATGGAGAGATTCTATCTAACGTTCCCTCCACCCCTTCTCACCATCTCACCTATATAAGATGTCAGACAAGCAGTGCTTAGAACTCATTGCACGTAGTTGTGTCCATTTTCTGGTCTAATTGTTAGGAAAAGAACGTAGGCAATTTTCTTAACATCTTAGTTTTAAGATTATAGAACCTGAAGTTATTTTGTAACTTCGTACTGCAAAGTCCGGCATTGTGCTACGTTGCAATACGGCAATACTTTGCTTTTCTGGGGAATTAGCATTTAAATCTAAGTTTCTCGAATTGATGAATAAGAAATGTTTTGTTCCTGACCCATGTAGAGAATTTTGATGTATGCTTGTTTCAGTATCCAAGCCCTGAGTGGGATACAGTGACCCCTGATGCCAAAAATCTGATAAACAGTATGCTTACTGTCAATCCACGGCGTCGAATTAATGCGGAACAGGCCCTCAAGCACCCCTGGATATGCGTATGTTATGTCTTCTCTTGTTCTGCGTCCTTGTAATCCTTGTAATCATTGTAAAATGTTTGATTAAGATCTTGATAAACTTCGTTTTAGACGTACGTAGGTAATTTCGCCATTTTCTATGGTTTTCGGTTTTCAAGTTTTGTTGTTATTTGTTAGTGTCTTTCTTTGCGTTTGTAAACATCTTTTGAAAGTCAAACATCAAAGCTCACTTTTAGATTCTGCTTTTAACCACCACGTATTCTAATTTATTATAATATTAGCAAACTAAAATTTATTTTAGAATCTTCCGGACTTAGACAACAAATGTCACGATTCAGAAGTTACTTTCTGGAAGTGTTTAGCATTCCGCATTTGTAACATAGTCTTGATGTATTTTTCATGTCATATTTAGATGCACATGTTATTTCTGTCTGTTTTAGCAGCGCGGAGTTGCAGCTTTAATGCACCGTCAAGATACCGTTGAATGCTTGAAGAAATTTAATGCTCGACGGAAATTGAAGGTACACTTTACTTAATATT